>PVJC01038772.1:0-16599 GCA_004026665.1 Murina feae | reverse complement strand
CGTGGCCAGGGCTGGGTGCGGCCTGCCTCCCAAGCTTGCCTACTGCCCATCTTCCTCCCGCCACCTGACAGCAGGGAAAACCCCGCCTCGTGGTCAGGCCAGCCTTTTCCTGCTCCCTGATCCCCGGAAGGGACCTGGAAAGCCCCCACGCAGGCCGACACCCATTTCCCCCTCACCCGTCCCCTGCTGCCTTTCTTTCCCACTTCCCGGTGCCGCCAAGGGGTCTGGGGAGCTGCCAAGCAGGACCCTGGCCCCTGCAGCCTTGCTTTCCTGCTCCCCGGTGCCCCGCAAAGGGCCTGGGCAGCCACCAAGCAGGCCGAGACCCCCCCCTGCCGCCTCTTACCCGCTTCCCGGTGCCCTCCAACCCTGCCGCCTCTTTCCCACTCACGGGTCCTGGGTCCTGCGCTGTCCTGCCCTGCAGCCGCTCTGTGCACTCGGGAGGCCCCTCAGCCCGGCCTGTGCCCTCTCGCAGTCTGGGACCCCTCGGGGGATGTCTACCTGCTGGCGTGCCTGACCAGCCTGGGTGAGGGGCTTTAAGGCTGCCCACAGCTCCCATTGACCCAACGTCCCAGCAAGGCTGGCTGGATGCAGGTTTCTGAAGTTTTTTCTTCTATAATTGATACTGTTCCTTGAAGGCCTGGGGTTATCTCCTATAATTGATACACTGTTCCTTTAAGGCGGCCTTCTAACTGAAGCCTCCTCTGCCTCACCTCACAGCGTCTATAATGAAACAATTGTTACTTTTACTGGTTAGGCCCGGGCTGCTCTTTCCTTCAACTCCGGAGGATTCTATGATTGTTACATTGTTTCAAATGTTTCAAATCTGTGTTTTGCTAGAGGCAGTTTAATGGGAGCTGAGCTGAGCGGGCGCAGCTTCACTTTCGCTCCTGCCACAATGGAAAGGGCTGTTTACTCAGGTCCATGAGTGGCGGCCGCCATGTTGGCTGGGCTAATTTGCATACAGCTGCTCTGATTGGCTGGTGGGCGTGGCTTACCCTGTCTCGGAGAAACGGTTAATTTTACTATTTCGCTTTTATTTATGCATTATTGCTAAAACTAGAGGCCCATTGCATGAAGAGATTCGTGCAATAGGCCTTCCTTCCCAAGGCTGCCAGCACCGGTTTTCCTCGGGCACCTGGGACTTAGGCCTTCACTCCAGCAGCAGAGAAGCCAAGCCTCCTCAGTCTTCAATCTTCACTGGGCAGAGCCTTCAGTCTTTGCTCCACACCTGCATATGCAAATTAACCACCATCTTGGTTGGGTTAATTTACATACTCATCCTGATTGGCTGGTGGGCGTAGCAGAGTGACACCAATTTGCATGTTTCTCTTTTATTAGTGTGCATGTTTCTAATTTTTTTAAAAAAACTTTGTTTTATTGCTTAAAATCTTACAAAGAGTAGTATGTATGCCTCTTTTTTTTTCCCTTGACCTTCCCCCGGCCTCCTCTACCCCCCAGTGTTTTGTGTCCATTGGTTATGCTTATATGCATGCATAAAAATCCTTTGGTTGATCTCTTACCCCACCTACCCTGCCCCACTCCCCACTGCCCAACCTTCCCCAGCCTTCCAGCTGTAATTTGATAGTCTGTTTGATGCTGCTCTGGCCCTCTCTTCCAGTCCTGATCACCAGACCCAAGCAGCAAGCTAACCTACCAGTCGGATTATCTGCCCCCTCATGGTCAGTACGCATCATAGCGAGTGCTCAAGCAGTCAACCGAACTGTTGACCGAATGGTCAGCCAATTGGTCAGATACTTAGCATATTATGCTTTTATTATATAGGATTATAGATCCCAAAATTATTTAATAAATACAGAATTTTCAATTTACCATTATTTACAAAGAATTGTGTCCTGTAACAAACATTCAAACACTGGAAATTCTGGCAAGTGTAGTTAGGTAGAAATGCTGGAAAGTATAGCTAGGTAGAATCCAAATAACCTTACATTCAGATTTCCTTATTAGATTACCAACACAACCCAGAGTCATACATGGAAATTACCAATTGGGGGCTTATTTTGATTCAAAAGTTGTCATTTCTTGAATGTCAGTCATATGATTTGTATAAACTATACTATGCATATCAATTCATTAATATTTTATTTGCATTGAACACATGTATATAACATGGCAACAGCTGCAAGGGAAGGCTGAATGGTGGGCTCATGACCACTTTTCTGTTCTCCTGTCCCAGTTCCTAAAATCCTTGTTCCTGGACTCCATGCATCAGTTCCCTGCTCTTACTTTTGACTTTGTGTCAGTGGCTTCCATGAAGCCAGTTATGTCTCTATGTTGATTGTTCAGTTTTAATTCTTGGGGGAGAATTATAATACCTTTTCTCATTTCCTCAATGTCTCAACGAATTTTTCTTGGAACTTGGGTTTTAGAAACACGTACATTCCCTAAGAAATGCCAAGAGGGAATTTGCACATGCAAATGCTACTTCTGATAAGGCATGGCCTGGCTGCCTGCTGACTCCAGCCAGATGAGGCAGGCTGAGAGATGCTGGGACCTGGAGGAAAAGCAGCATGCTTGCTGGGTGGGGCTAGCTTCTGGGGTATAGACCCAGCTTCTGGTGCTAGAAGAAGGTCTAGTCTGACAGATGGTGAAGGCCATGAACGTGCATCTGGCAGACCTGTGACTACAGGGGGTATAGCTGACCAAGGGCCCAGCTGCTGCCCTCTGGACTCAATGGTGGGATTTGTGTCAAAGCCCCCTTTCACTGGCTGCTCCCTCCCAATGGCTAAATGATGAGGGGATACTAAGGCAGGCCCGATCCTGAGAGACATGGCACCCCATTTGGTAGGTGACTGTGGTTAAGATGCCCTGACAGCTTTCCCAAACCTTCCTAATACTGAAGGGGGGAGACTAGGAGTTTCCATCTTCTCCCCTTCTCTCCTTCACTGGGAGCCATCGGACATCACCATCTGAATGCTCTCCTAGCCTTCTCCATTTCTCATCCTGGTTCTTTCGTGCAGGCATACCCTCTAATGAAATCCTTGCACGCTTTGTCCTGTCTCAGCATTTACTTCTCAGAGGAACGTGAACTAACACATGTAGATTTCAGCAGCCAGCCATTGTGGCAACAGAAAACAGGGATTAGGAGATCTAGTAGAGTGTCTGAAAAATCAGACACATTCATTGGCAGTGGGCATTTTCAGCAATCATAGCAACAGGCTAGCAAGAGATTGCAGGAATGTTCTTCCCCGAGTTCATGGGGAGCAAGAGAGTACAGGCCTGCACCACACTGAGGTACTGAAAGGAATGAAGAGAACACATTCCTAAGGAGGCCGAGCTCGTTCCAATTGCCGAGATACAGATCAAGCCCAAGAGGTGAGCCAGGAGGCCACAGGTGAGGTAACATACTGGGAAAATAGAAGTAATCCAGTTATAAGAACAGGGGGCAAGATCAGAGCCAAAATGGCAGCCAAGTAAGCAGGAAAGGATGTTCTAAATATTAAACCAGAATTCTTTAAATCCTCCCAACAAAGGTAAAGGTTGGTTTCTAGAAACTAGCATAGGATTGAACCTTCAGTTATGAAGAACAATATTTGTAGGAACCTTGAGGGCTCAGCCACGGGAGAGAATGAAGATACTGATATTTTTTAAAAAATATATATATATTTTATTGATTTTTTACGGAGAGGAAGGGAGGGATAGAGAGCTAGAAACATCGAAGAGAGAGAAACATTGAGTAGCTGCCTCCTGCACACCCCAACTGGGGATATGCCTGCAACCAAGGTCCATGCCCTTGACTGGAATCGAACCCGGACCTTTCAGTCCACAGGCTGATGCTCTATCCACTGAGCCAAACCAGCCAGGGCGAAGCTACTGATATTCTTGCAGAGCAAGGTAAACGTTCATGTCATGAAGGATGGGACCACCCACAGAGATGACTCTGGCACAGTCATTGTACTGACTGTTCCTGGGATCTGGGCTGGCTTGTGAGAGAATAGACCTAGAGTAGCAGCGGTGTGAAAATGTTCAGTGGTTTGAACTGCTTTTTGCAATTGGAATTATATATTTTTTAAACTATCCAAGTTACAGTCTGGCCTTAACATATTTTGGTTGATTGATACGGATAATATTTGCAGAGCTATTCATTCCTTTATTCAAAATATTCACTGGACAGCTATATACAAAGCTAATATGGAAAGATGTTCTACTGTAAAGATATTTATATCTGTGTTGTGACATCAATTATTTGCGTAAAAAAGTGTATAAGTGTATTTGCTTTGTGGAAAGTCTCAAGAAACCATGAAAAATTAAGTGTTCAAACAGCCAGTGTAATCCAAGAGCATCCGAATTTAATGTAATGAGAATATACAATAAATGAGAGGCTGTTAAATGGGTGACTTTATTCATTTTTATGAGTATCCCTATAGGGAAAATCAAAGATTCTAGCATAGTTTTCCCAAGAAATATGGGATACTGGCAGCATTAAGTATGATTTTGTTCTCCAAAGAAACCTGCAGGCCAATGTTTTTCCAACTCACATCACTGTTGTTATGGATGACCAAATTTGGCATGTGATTCTGGAAACAGATCTTGTGAGAAATTATAATCCAAAAACCAGAAGATATTTGGAAATAAAATCTCCTGATTTAAATGCAAGCTGAAAGTTCATTCGTTTAGGCAACTTATCCCCACTCTTGCTGGCCATGTGTTATGAATAAGAAAAAAGAATGGTGCAATTGTGTCAGGTCAATGCACAGATCTGCAATCTAATATTTTTACATTTTTAAAAGCTGAATGAAATAAATCAAGAACATTCTCCTTCTTAACAGTGGAGATATGAAAATATTTTATGAGTTTCCAGAAAAGCTCCTCTCCTAGTGTCAAGGCAAAGGCTAATCTTATTAATGGGTTTCAGGCTGTCTGTCTCTATGGTCTTCTCCAGACCAGGTTAAAAAAAAAAACACCCTGCATGCCATTGTCATGTCCTGGCTTTAACATAAAGCTGCCTTTAGAACTGTGGATATATGTGGGTTATGATGATTGCCTTCAGTGTCTCAATGGTATTACCAAATGTTATGCCCAAACCGATGGCCTAATGTATTCTGAAAGGCAGGCCTGATTTACTGCTGTGTCTGAAACTTTTATTGGAACAAGATACTGTGTTTTCTTTCCAATGACTGCACAAGAACTATACACTCTCTCAGAATTAGCCCAAGACACCTATAAAGCTACTTTCAAGTGTTTATAAGATTGGAATCAAAACACGAGTTCATAAGTCTTTTGCTGCAAACATCATTTGTTTAAATGTCCTTTTCTGTCTTGTTACAATATCAGGAAACTGCTCCTATGCATTCACTAACAGCACAACTGAAATAAAATTAAAAACAAACAGGCTCTATGTCTGCCTGAATTAGAGATCTGTGTGGGTTTAACTTAGTTGAAAGGCTGGGAAAAGGAAAAATAAAATGCCCAAATCTTTATCTCACACTGATTTACCTTAAGTTAGACGACATTTAATTATTTTCTCTCAGTATTCATTGAACACCTACCACATGCAAAGATAGAATAACAGAACATCAAGAGCTAAGACATTATCTGTGCTCAAGGGGCTCCCACAATAGAATGTACAGTAAAGTACCGTAATTACTTTAGAACAAAGCGTAAAATTTGAGACATGTGTCACTAAGCAGGGGCAAAGCACAGCTGCCATGTGACTGTATAGAGGTGACATCTTCCCCAAGCAGGACCTATGAATGGCTTGGCTCTGCCATGGGCACTGATAGGACAAGTGTGCTTGGCTCCAACAAAACTGGTACCCCGAACATATCTACTCTTTTGGCCTATCTAATTCCTAGTCATCTCTAATATTTCAAAATAACCATAAAGTCCTTCAGGACTCTCCCCTGACCTCATAGCACTCTGTATTTCTTGTGTCACAGTGCTTATCATGCTGTAATCACGAGTGCTTGCGTATTTGATTCTCCTAATAAAGTATTAGCTCCATGAGGACGGAGACTTAGTCTTGCTTACCATGGTCTGGTACAGAGCATACAAATGATAAATACCAAATAAATACTTAATTGAGTAAACCTTTAACCTATGCTAATTGCATAGAAAGCTTCCTGTTAGCGCTGTCATGAACAGTTGAGTAGTTTGTGCACTGTACAACTCCGGGGGCACACTATTCACTTCAAAGACTTTGTAAACGGTTCTCCCTGGAGTTGAGCAGTGTATAACCAGTACAGCTTTACATGATGCCTTTTCCTCCCATCTGCTATGTATTGCACCCAAATTTTTCTTTGTTGAGTTAGTCGAAACATAGACTTTTAGTGTCTAATAAAAGCCAGAAATTGCATTTTAGCCTGCATGTCCAATGAAACTCAATAAAAATTCCTTGGAACAACTGCATATGACTTACAAATTTAACATTTGCATGGCCCTTCATGAGGATTAAGGCCTTGGAATCTAGTATAGCAGGAAATTGTTTGTCATTAAAGAAGGTATTCTGGTGGTGGTGAGGGGATATGTTCAAACAAAGGAAATTAAGACAGCCTTGAGTGAATCAACATTCTTGTTCTTTACTTGCTTTATCCTGTTAGGAACAAGCAATCCCCTTCATCTCAAATCTTTTCAAAATAAATTTAAAAACAAACAAAGAAAAGATGGGCACGAAGAAGAAAGGAAGAAAGAGAGAAAGGGAAGGGAAAGAGAAAGAAAGGGAGGAAGGGGCAGAGGAAGGGAGGAAGGAAGGAAAGGAAACAAAGAAATAAGAGATGAGTTTGCAATATCCCAAAATAGATGAACAAAAAAGAAATTCAGGATGAGAATGAAGAAGTTAGAATGCTAATACTTACGTGCTTTCATTTTGCCGTGTTATCTAGGTCAACTAATGCCAATTTCTCTGATTTTTTCTCAAACACAGGAGCAGAGTCCATGTCATTGGCCAAATCATCAGCCATTGCTGTTAAAGCCATTATCACCAACTGATGAGCCAGGAGATATCTACTGACAGTATGGGCTCAGAATGTTTTTCGCTGGCTGAGACTCGGTGTTTTTGTCATCTGGTAAGTGCAGCATCTTGAGTTAATATTTGCCAGTTGCTCTCAGCTTTATGTACTGTACTCCCCAGGAGTGCTTTCCAGTATTTCAAAGTTGTTCTGTCTGTTTAAAAAATGTGCTCTTCCCTTAAGACTACTGATTTCTCGATATTAATTAGTAGCTTGATAAGTATTATAGAAGACTTATCTGTCTACAAAGGATTGGCTATATTGTCTTTTGCTTGAAGTAAGGTGACTTCAGGACTTGGTTTCCCTATTAATTCCAATCAGATCTTACTAACTTCTGAGCTCATTTTTCTACTTAAGGATTTAAACTATTCTTTTGGCTTTTGAAGAATCAAATACAGATCAAGTTGGCAGGTTTTGACAGTAGTCACTAATTAAGTTGCTGATGTGGTATGATCAACATATACATATATTTATGCAAGTGCTAGTTTATAAATCCTCCTACTTTTTACCTATAGGAGAATGCTATACTGTCTTTCCTCTTGATATCCAACAGCCGTCTTTCAGGTTTCTGCTTCCTGAGATACATGCCTGATGCTGGAAGCCTCTCTCAGAACCAAAGAATATTCTTCTCTGAGGATGGGACTAGAGCATTTGTATTTTTAACAAGGCACAGCAGTACTGGTGATCTCCGCCTTAGTTTATACCTCTCTCACATTTCCAGTTTTTCTCATTTCATCATAGTTGTGTCCTGGTCTACATATTTTGTAAAATATGTCCCTGGACAACAGGAACTAGATTTTATGCATCTTTAGTCACAAGGTGGTGCCCAGGGCAGTGTTCTAACCCGTGCTGTTCAATATGGTAAACACATGTGGCTACTGAACAGTTGAAATGTGGATTGTGTGACTGAGGCAGTGGATTTCTTATTTTATGTTGTTTTAATTGATTTTCATTTAATTAGCCTCTCTTGGCTACCAGCTTCCTTATTGGACAGAGCTGCTCTTAGAGAATAAGTAGATAGTCCTCAGTGCTGAGATGGTGAGCATTTTCACTCTTCTTTCTTTTTTCTTCCCCAACATAGTGTCTGGCATATTATTTGTTTATTTATTATTTGTTTTTTGTTAACCTGAACTGAAAAAATTTTCACTCATTTTTATTCATTTCCTTGGCTCTTTTATTTATTTGTGTGTGTGTGTGTGTTTGGTGTATTTATCTTTTTTTACCTCATTTAAAAACTTAGTTTCCATCCAGCATCTTAGGTCTGTCCCATTGGTCCTGTTGGTGAGCCTCATGGACAAAATAAAACTCGATCCAAGGTACAAAACTTTCCATCTCCCTAAACCTGATAGGGTTAAAAAACAAAACCTCCTTGGGAAGGAATCAGAAAATACTCGCTGAAGGTTCTGGATGATTCCTGGGTTTTTTTCTACCTGAAGGCTTTGATTTCACATCTAAATTCACGTATGGATTGGCCAAGCATTTCAAGTGTCACTTCCTCTCGCCTTGGCCAAACCTGAGGTTTAACGCTCTTGCTAATTCAACTCTCCCACAAAGTAAGTTGTCATGGCCAGATAGGTGCAGTGATGGGCCCATCTGATTAAAAAGCCAACCATGTAGTTGAAAATGTCAGGCTGTTAAAATGTAGAATTAAATGAAGCAAGTAATCCAGTGATTTCCTTGCCAGGAGCACCAGATGCACACACCTGCGCCCCGTTTGTAGATGTTGACAGTGCTGCTCAGTCATAATCCTTTCCAGCTGCATCCTCTGGTAATGGACTGTGTTGGACGGTCTTTAGTTTGGATGGTTAACTTGAATGGCATCAAGAAGAAGAAGGTCGCATGGCTCTCGATTTTCAAGGATGTTTAATAAACACCATCTCTTCCTTCCAAATATGATTTAAGTGCTTTGCAGGGAGGGGCATTTTCAATGGTAGAGCAGTGGTTCTCAAACTTGAGTGTGCCACTGAGGGCTTGTTAAACGCACATGTTGTACCTTTCCCCCAATTTCTGATTGGAGAGAGGTGCTGAGAATGCGCATTTCGAACAAGTTCCCCAGTGATGCTGCTGGATCAGGGACAACATTTTGAGAAACATTCTCTTAAAGCAGCGGTTCTCAACCTGTGGGTCACGACCCCTTTGGGGGTCAAACGACCCTTTCACAGGGGTCGCGTAAGACCATCCTGCATATCAGATATTTACATTACGATTCATAACAGTAACAACATTACAGTTAGGAAGTAGCAACGAAAATAATTTTATGGTTGGGTCACCACGTGAGGAACTGTATTTAAAGGGCCAGAAGGTTGAGAACCACTGTCTTAGGAACATATAGCCACCAGAAATCCTGAATTCTCCAGGATGATTACAATATTTTGTCATTTTATTGTTTTCTGCATACTGGTTTTTAAAAAAATCTGTAGTTTAATATATGTACATTTGTCAGACATTTTATGAAAATACACATACAAATTAATTCATTTGAAAAATATTCCCACCCTATGCCAGGCACTATGCTAGCTGCCACAGCTGCAGATGTGAACCAGACAGACCACCTCTTACAGAGATTGTGATAGTGGGTGAAGGCAGAAAGTGTACCACATAGTAAACAAGTAAATCGAGTAGTGATAAGGTGCTAGGAGAGATGGAGCACCAGAGACTATGTCAGCACCTAAAGGACATGTAATATAAACTTTGATGCTTGGTGGGGTCTTCCTGGAGGAAGCAACATTTAACTTGAAATTTAGCAAATAATAAGTAATTCAGTGCACTTAATATAGGAGGTGGAAGATGGGATGAGGAGAGAGAGAATGAATCTGGAGGACCGGGATGAACTACATTATGGTACTCTGCAGGAAGTGAATGAATCTCAGCGTGCCTAGAGCACAGATTTGAAAGACTATCACATGACTAGGAGGGACCACACCAAGCCCGTGAGCAGTGGTAAGGAGTTTGGATTCTTTCTCATAGCCTCAAGCCAAACTTCCTATCTGCCACATCCTTCATCATCTTTTTTAGTTTTGGAAAATATCATCCCCCAGGGGAAAAAAGCAAAGATGAATTTTATTTCATTAAAATGGCCTGATAAATGTAGATCAAATAAGGACAACCAGTGCTGCAATCAAAATACAACTCTATCTCCCACACCCGCTAAAGAACTTTATTTGGAAGGGTTGACTCTCCTGCCCCAAGATAGAAAATTTTCTGCTCATTCTTAGGTCACATGTAGTTCTTATGGTTATAGAGAGCTACAAACAGTCTTGGTTCACAAATCAGTATCCAATCCACGATATTAATGGAAACTCTAAAATTGATTTAAAGGCAGCACTTCATCACTTCCCCAGGCTTGAAGCCTTCGGTGGAGGAAGAGGGCATGGACTTGGATTCCTCCTCCTCCCCAAACCCCCGATATGTTGGCCAGAGGGCTCAAGGATCTGGGCATAGGGAGGAGTAGGAAATGGAAGGGAGAAGGAATAGAGTTGGTCCCTTTGGAGCTGGCTTTGCTTTCTCCATGTCTGGCAGATGTTGAAAGCTGGTTCCTTATCACGTGGGCCTTTTTGGAATCCTTAGAGGACCTCTGAATGAACCCTCTGAGCTTGACCCTTTTGAGCTAGTCAGACGTTTCTCTCTTCTGTTTGGTCACTTGTGTTGTCTCCTTCCACCACCACCATGTAGCAGATGCTCATAGCATGCTTCACTATGTGCTGTTAGTCTAGCTGGTCTCCCTGCAGCTGGGATGAACACTCCACACAGTCTGCCAGCATGCCATATCTCCGTCTCAGCATCTCCTTGTGTGGCTTCAGAGACTCTCTCCAAAGCAGAGGGAGACCCTTTAGGTCTTGAACAGCCAATGTCCTGAAGTGTGGGAGGGATGTTGATGCTCCCAGGAGTGACCCTTATAAAATGGACAGTGAGTGTCAATAGAGAAATTCCTTTAGCTCCATTTCACTTGATGTGACATTTCTGAAATATGTTCTCTTGGGTCCCCAGGTGGGCTGGAGTGGGCTTGAGCCCCAATTGCCTATATTGTTTACCAAATCAGTAACTCGTTCTTTTGTGGCTTTTTCTCCCTTGCCTCTCTCACTCTTCTCATTCCATCTCTTCTGTTTCAAATATCACCTCCCAAATTAAGTTCTACTCAAGTCATTACATCAGACTCTGTTTTCAGGAAAACCTCCAAGTGAGATACCCTGGGATTTTTCTAGCCAATAGGAAAGCTAATTAGGACCCAAACCCTACCACACTTACCTTTCCTGTGTTGCCTATATCTTGGCCAAAGTAACCATTAATACATTACTTGACCTGCAAAACTCTGGGAACATGAACCATCCCAATAGGCTAACCCAGCTCAACGTCCACAAACAAGCCTTAGCTTTATTATCAGGCAATTATTTTTCCCCAATCCTTGCAATAAAAACTGAAGTCTTATTCCCTGGACACATTGAACTAGAGAGGCTCCAGACTGTGGGTGCACCTGGCACATTTGAAGATGGAGGTGAAGGTGAAATGCAAGCATGCATAAAAATACGGAAACCTAATTCTGCACCCCTGCTTAGCCTCCTGCATCTGCATGGCTCCCAGAATATCAGGGCCAAGTTGAGAATCCATGGTATACGATTGGAGGTCATCAAATGAAGAAGCTAGTGGGCTATCCAATTGCCTTATAGGAAGCTCACTAGTTACCAAGACACATAACTGCTTCCCTGGCTCCACACAGAGCTTGCAATCAGATTTCTAGCATTTCACTCAAGAAGCACAGCATCCCTGGATCATAAGACATTAAGGAATAGCTTCTAATGCACATATACGAAAAGGAAATAAATTACATAAAAAGTAGGAAAATAATTTTAAAAGCTATAATTGTTATCCTCAGAGATAAGGAACATATCAAATCAAACATGAACTATATAATCTAATAAAAGGGTAATATTGAAATTGACCGTTTCTATGGGATGCCTAAGCCATGCCCACCAGCCAATCAGAGCAGCTGTATGCAAATTAACCCTGCCAAGATGGAGGCCGGCAGTCACAGAGCTGGAGTAAATAGAGGCTTCCATTGCAGCAGGAGTAAACCGTCTGCCAGCCAGCTGGCTGGACCTCTCTGTGCTCCAGGCAACATTCTTGCAATTATAGAAGCCTCAGAGCTGAAGCAAACAGCAGGCTTCTGTTGCACCAGCGATGGAGGAAACTGCCTGCCTAGAATCTACTAAAGCAATATTCTTTCAATTATAGAAGCCACTAGCTGAAGCAGACAGGAGGCTTCGTTACCTGCCTAGGCCTCGGCTTAAAGGAACAGTGTATCAATTATAGGAGATAAATAAACCTCTGAAACCTGCTTCTAGCCAGCCTTGCTCGGACATTGGGTCAATGGGAGCTATGGGTAGACTGAAAGCCTGAAAACAGCTCTCAGTCCACTGGGGGGCTTGGCCAGCCTGCAAATAGCCATCAGCCCCTAACCCAGGCTGACCAGGCATGCCAGCAGGTGGACATCCCCAGAGGGGTCCCAGACTGTGCGAGGGGGCACAGGCCGGGCTGAGGGACCTCCTGAGTGCACAAATTTTTGTGCACCGGGCCCCTAGTATATTATAAAAGAGGAAGAATCAGAAAGATACTCTGGGAAACTAAAAATATGAAAGTTCCTTCCCTATCTCCCTGCCTTCCAATCTTTTTAATAAAGTGGTTGGAAGAAATTTTCAAGTAAACCTCACTAGTAGTGAAAAAAAAATGTCAAAGAGAAGCAATGTGAGAAAAAATAAGAAATTAGAATATTAATCAGGGAAGTCTTATAAATCTCACTGATGGGCATTCCAGAAATTAAAATCAGAGAAAGCAATTTGGAGAATATTTCAAAGAGCTGTATCAATCAGGGAACACTGGCTGTGATAGCAAATATAAACTGCTAAACATCAGTGGCTTAATAAATTAAAGTACATTTCTGGCTCACATAACAGGTAAATGTTCCTGGTTACCAATCACCAAGCTGCTTCTCTCCTCATGATTACTACACCCATGACACTTCTGTCTTGTGGCTCTACCATCCCAGCACCTTGGTATTATCTTTATCCACCTGACAAATGAAGGAAAAGGTAATAGAACCATATATCCATTTCCTCATTGTCTTAACCTAGAGTAACATGTCACTACTCCTAGTGTGTTAGAGAAAGCTTATCATCTTGCCTACCTTGATACAAAGAAGAGGCAGTATTCTGGAGAGAAGAAAACAAAATTTCATATTCTGAGTCCATTTGGGATGCTATAACAAAAATGCTGTATACTGGGTGCCTTATAAACAGTAGAAATGTATTGCTTACAGTTCTGGATGCTAGAAGTCCATAAGGTTGGATACTAGCATGGTTGGATTCTGGTGAAGGCCCTCTTCCAGGTTGCAGACTGCCGACTTCTTGCTATGTCCTCACGTGGTGAATGGGGCCAACAAGCTCTCTGGGGCCTCTTTTATAAGGACACTAATCCTATTTATAAAGAGTGTACAATCATGACCTAGTCACTTCCCAAAGGACCCACCTCCGAAGATCATCCCTTGGGGATTAAGATTTCAATGTGTGAATTTTGAGGAGACACAAACATTCAGACCACAGCAAAGGGGTAAAAACATCATTCCAGTGGGAGTTTAGCTGTGTCTGCCACAAAATTCAAGAGAGATTTCTAGAACTCAAGCATATGAATCTCCAGATTGAAAAGACCCAACAAGAGTTATAATTCAAAGAATAAAAGGACTCACATCACCGTACATCATTGTGAAATTATAGCACATAAATGAGAAGAAGATACTAAAATATTCTAGGGAGAATACTGAAGTCCTATATGAAAGATCAGCAATGAAAACTATTTTGGACTTAAAAGCTCTGGTTGCTGGAAGAAAATGGAACAATGACTTCCAAAATTCTGGGGAGAAATAAATTCCAACCTAGAGTGCTATACTAGCCAAGCTATTCATTTAAAAGAAGAGTAAAACAATGCCTCTATTCATAGCCCATTTGTGGAGATGGGTCATACTACAGTGTACCAAGAAAGAAGTAAAACCCTGGAAACGGAAGATGTAACATAGGAAAAAGGAGCAGGTTCATGGTAAAGATAAGTTTTAAGAAGACAACTGTTAGAGGTCCAAGAGAGTAACTGGTCCTAATGGACCATAAAAATGGAGGATACTGCCCTGACCGGTTTGGCTCAATGGATAGAGCGTTGGCCTGTGGACTGAAAGGTCCCAGGTTCGATTCTGGTCAAGAGCATGTACCTTGGTTGCAGGCACATCCCCATTAAGAGGTGTGCAGGAGACGGCTTATCGATGTTTCTCACTCTCTATCCTTCTCCCTTCCTTTCTGTAAAAAATCAATAAAATATTAAAAAAAATGGAGGGTACTAGGGAGGGTGTCAAAAAGGAAGAAATGGTAACTTTTTGAACTGAGAGATTTGATGGCATGGAAACTGTATTGCTGTAATATTATATGACATTGGGAGAAGTATCCGTAGGTTAAAAAAAAAAAAAATAGCTAAGCAAAGGAAAATGAGATAATTATTAGCACTAGAAAAGAAGTTTATAAGAAAGTTAGTTTAATCATAGTAAACATTTGACTTATATTTACCCAATAATACTGAATAACAATTTAATAGAAAGTTATCATCTATCTATGTTTGGCTGATGGGTTGAGGGAAAGGGGAGATATAAGAGGACTACATAATTATATATTCAAAGGCTAATAAATAGATGATGTCACTTAAAAACTGGTTCTATTATGAAACTAACTTAATCAGAGCTCATTTTGGATTTAGGGACTTGTTATCATTTATAAACTATTTCCCTCAAGTATTTCTAAAACATGTTTAAGAAAGGTTTGAGCCCTAACTGGTTTGGCTCAGTGGATAGAGCGTCGGCCTGCAGATTGAAGGGACCCAGGTTCGATTCTGGTCAAGGGCATGTACCTTAGTTGTGAGCACATCCCCAATAGGAGGTGTGCAGGAGGCAGCTGATCGATGTTTCTCTCTCATCGATGTTTCTAACTTTCTATCCCTCTCCCTTCCTCTCTGTGGAAAATCAATAAAATATATATATTTTTAAAAAAGAAAAGAAAGGTTTGAATTTTCCATCTTGATGGTCCAGTAAGTTCATGCTTTGGTGCGGTTTCTGTTCCTAGCATATGGCAGTGACATAGCAAATTGATAAGAAGGACACATGATGAAAGTAAATATTTCTGTGGTTCAGAAATGTAACAGAAAAGTAAAATTGTAGTCAGAGGTGAAGCAAGAGACCTCTTGGAATCTGGATCTGATCGCAGGTAGCTGGGCTTCTGCAAACTAAGGGAGACTGAAGTACCCCCCCGCCCTGATTCTCCATCTCTACTTGAGATGCACTAGGGTAGGCTTACTGTTTAAAGCTAGGGATGCGGCAGGAAAACCTCTCCCCTCGCTAATTAAAGGAGGCTGAAAAACTTGCTGCCACTCATTGCCTGGGGCCGTACCTCACAGTTGCCTGTGGGCCAAGCGAGTGTGAGAACTCAGGCATAGTTGGTCAAGTAGGAACTTAAACAAATCACCAAATGGCTTGAGGCCAAATCTGTGATAACTCTTGCTCACTTTAAAAGGCGGGGACCCTGGTTTATATTTGAAACTGGTTGTAAATTAGGGACTTGGGTGTGGAGAAAAAAGCAACAAAATTACAAGAGAGAGACAGAGACAGAGGGAGAGATATCCCTCTCCAAATGAGCTTGCTCGCCAAAATGCAAAAACAGGTGAAGAAATCTAATAAAAGAAACATAGCCAAAAATATTGAAAATTACTTAAATGCTTCCCACGTAAAATTAAATTCTAGAAAAAGCTGACAAATACTTTAAAATACATACCAGTAAGTTTTGTTTCCAGGAAGATGGAGTAGACATACTTTTTTCCTATTTCTCCAGCTAAGTCCCTGATTACAAATTATACTACAAAGCAACAAAAATCAAAACAGCATGGTATTGTTAGAAAAACAGACAGACAGACAGACAGACAGAATTGAGAGTCCAGAAACAAACTCACATGAATATGGGCAAATAATTTCAAACAAAGGAGCCAAAAACATATAATAGAGAAAAGAAAACCACTTCAATAAATGGTGCTGGAAAATTGGAAAGCCACATAAAAAAGAATGAAACGAGACTATTATTTGTCACCATATGCAAATTGTATCTTTTGAAAAGAAAAACAGATTAAAAATGATTAATCCCACAGAAGTCAGAAAAGGGAAGCAAAAATAGTAGGAAAGAAACAAAAGTAAAAAAATGAAAACAATGGAAATAAATGTAATTTGTCAGTAAAAATAAATGCAAAAATTAATATACATATTAAACATGAAGATTATTAGATTAGATAAAATATAAAATATACCCATATGCTGCTCACAAAAGAAACACATAAAACAAAGTGACATATATTTTTTAAATAAAGGGATATTTAAAAAGATACCCAGAGAAACACCAATTCACAAAAACAGAACCAGCATACTAACATATTATAAAACTAGGGGCTCGGTGCACAAAAATTTGTGCACTCGGGGGGTGGGGGTCCCTCAGCCTGGCCTGTGCCCTCTTGCAGTCTGGGACACCTCGGGGGGGATGTCCACCTGCTGGCATGCCTGGCCAGCCTG
>PVJC01038771.1:0-16602 GCA_004026665.1 Murina feae | reverse complement strand
ATAGATTAATTGGCTGGGGATTGAGTCCAAACCTGGGCATGTGACAACCAGAATAAAACCTGGTTCATAGGTTGATGCTGAACCACAGAGCCATGCCAGCCGAGCCTGCAATAATACTTTAAGCAACATCCAAACTCCTGAACTCCCTCTCATTCCAAGATTTAGAAAGATCTATTTTAATGTCTACTAGATATCTCAAAATTGAAAGATCTATTTTAATGTCTACTAGATATCTCAAGGTAACGTTTAAAACTCACTTCTCATCTTGAACCTTCTCTCAGTGTCCTGCCAAACCCAGGAAATGACAACTCCATTCTTCTAGATACTTGGGCCAGAAATCTTGCAGTTATCCTTCAATTTTCTCTTTCCACGCATCGTATCTATTTATCACAGATTCCTATTGATCCATACCCTCATTCCTGAGGGTCTTGAGCCTCTGGTTACCTTGTTCCTCTCAGACTATGGCTGCTGTCTTGTTTGCTCATTTACTATGAAATCTGGGAGGAGGCATACAAGAGTGGCCCTCATGAATTGTTTGCCAAGCACATCCTTTCTACACCATATAACGAGTAAACTTGCCTCCTGTAGATAATCATGGCCAGCGTCTACTATCAGAATGGCATGATTTTCCTTAAATGCTGGTCACTCACTCAAGGAGCTGAGCATAACAGAATGGGAGTCATAGTTTAAATATTTAAAGATTTTTGAAATATTCCCTGGTAGAAATAGTCTACATATCTGTACCTCCAGGGCCCAGAGTTGTGGGGCTGGGAAGGGAAATTCCCCACATGGGTCACTAGGACTGATGTTAAGGAGAGCTACTTCTGTTTCTGTCCTATGGTTCCATTTATTTTATTTTTAAATATATATATTTTTAAAATATATTTTATTGATTTTTACAGAGAGGAAGGGAGAGGGATAGAGAGTTAGAAACATCGATGAGAAACATTGATCAGCTGCCTCTTGCACACCCCCTACTGGGGATGTGCCCGCAACCAAGGTACATGCCCTTGACAGGGATCGAACCTGGGACCCTTCAGTCCGCAGGCTGATGATCTATCCATTGAGCCAAACCGGTGAGGGCTTATTTTTTATTGTTGATAGTATTACAGATATCTCCCATTTCCCAGCCCTCCCAACTCTCCTCCTCCAACCCCTACCTACCCCACCACTCCAGGTCTTGACCATCCTATTGCCCTTGTCCATGGGCTATGCATATTTCTCTATATGAAAGGCTGATATGCAAAGCGTCCTCTCGGGAGTTCGACCAGGAGAATGCAAGTTCAATTGCTTGCTATGACGTGAACTGACCACCAGGGGCGGCACGGAACATGGCAGGCTACCAGTGGTGGTAGTGGGGCGCTGAGGGAGTGAGGGAAAGAGAAGGCAGGGAACCTGACTGGCCCTGATTGCTGGCCAGAAGTAGGGACCCTACCCACGCATGAATTTCATGCACTGGGCCTCTAGTACGTATATAAATTCTTTGGTTTATCTCTTCTTGTCCCCCACTCCACGTTGAGGTATATCAGTCTGTTCCATGTCTCCATCCTTTGGGTCTTATTTTGTTGGTCAATTAATTTTGTTCATTAGATTCTATAAATGAGATCATGTGATAGTTGTCTTTCTCAGATTGGCTTATTTAACTTAGCATAATATTCTCAGGTCCATGCTGTCCCAAAGGGTAAAAAAAATCCCTCTTTTTTATAACTGCATAGTATTCCTTAGTGTAAATGTTTCAAAGCTTTTTTATTCACACATCTACTGATGGGCACTTGGGCAGTTTCCAAATCTTAGCTATTTTAAATAATGCTGCTATGAACATAAAGGTGCATGTAGTTTTTCTGATTGGTGTTTTGGGGTTGTTAGTATATATTCTCAGAAGTGGGGTCACGGGGTCAAACAGAAGTTCCATTTTTAATTTTTTGAGGAAACTACATACTGTCTTCCATAGTGGCTGCACCAATCTGCATTCCCACCAGCAGTGAACTAGTGTTCCCTTTTTCCTACGTACTCGCCAGCACTTGCTGTTTGTTGATTTGTTGATGATAGGTATCCTGACAGATGTGAGGTGATATCTCATTGTGGTTTTAATTTGCATCTCTCTGTTGATTAGTGATTGAGCATTGTTTTATATGTCTCTTGGCCATTTGTAAGTCCTCTTTGGAGAAGTTTCTACTCAAGTCTTCTGCTCATTTTTTATTTGGATTGTTTGTCTTCTTTTTGTTAAGTTGTATTTTGGATAATAACCCCTTATTAGATGTATCATTGGAAATATGTTCTCCCATGCAGTGAGCTCCCTTTTCATTTTGATTGTGGTTTCTTTTTTGTGTGTAGAAGCCTTTTATTTTGATGTGGTCCCATTTGTTTATTTTCTCCTCAGTTTCCTTTGCCCTAGGATAGGTACCTGTAAACATATTGCTATGTGAGATGTCTGAGAGTTTACTGCCTGTGTTGGGCTCTAAGATTTTTATGGTTTCATACCTTACATTCAAGTCCTTTATCCATCCTGACTTTATTCTTGTATATGTTGTAAGTTTGTGGTCTAGTTTCACCTTTTTGCATGTGTGTCTGTCCAGTTTTCCCAGCACTATTTGTTGCAGAGACTGTCTATATTCCATTGTATGTTCTCACCTCCTTTGTCAAATATTAATTGACCATAATGGTGTAGGTAAATTCCTGGGATCTCTGTTTGATCCATTGGTCTATATGCCTGTTCTTGTGCCAATATCAGGTTATTTTGGTTATAATGGCTTTGCAGTATGGTTTGATATCCAGTATTGTTTTCCCTTCTATTTTGTTCCTCTTTCTTGAGATTGCTGCAGCTATTCAGGGTCTTTTATGATTCTATATAAATTTTGGAGTATTTATTCTAGCTCTGTGAAGTGTACCATTGGTATTTTAATATGTTGAATCTATACATTGTTTTGGGTACTATGGACATTTTAATGGTGTTAATTCTTCCAATCCATGAACATAGTACACACATACATTTTTTTTTGTATCTTCCTCTATTTCTTTTTTCAATGTACTATAGTTTTCCAATTACAGGTCTTTTACCTCCTTGTTAACTTTACTCCTAAGTATATTATTTTTGTTGTTGTTGCAATGGTACATGGGATTGCTTTTTTAGTTTCTCTTTCTGAGAGTTCATTATTGGTGTATAAAAATGCCATCTATTTCTGGATGTTGATTTTGTATCCTGCTATCTTGCTGAATTCATATATTAAGTCTAGCAGTTTCCTGTGTAGAATCTACAGTGAGCAATGAAATGATATTGGGATGTATTGATTGATCATAACTCAAACATTCTGGAGAGTAAGTTATTAAACTATCTATTCAATAACTTATTCTAGTATTTTGTTTTTCTAGGAATCAGCCTATGCTTCCTAGTGCCCAGTTTCTAAAATTCTAACTCATTGTGGATCTTAAAACAAGTAGAGTGTTACTTTATTTCAAGTATTTTGTAAAAAATCATACTTATATGATTATTAGACATTTTGATGTCTAATACCAATGCAGATTTTTCTCCCTCTCTCTTCTTTTCATCATTCCAGCCAAGTGGGCACTATTAAAAGGTTTCCCACAATCCTGCAGTTAGGCCAAGCTCCTCTCATGGCCCAACCCAATTTTCAACAGTGGGATTTTTATCTTGTCATGCCTACTTCATAAAAGGAAAGATATGGAAGCCATCACGTATTGGGATATTGAAAAATGATGCATCACAACACTGGTGGTAAATAAGCTATTTAATAATTTCTTTCACATCAGGATGAACACATTCAGCAAAGCACAGATCATTTCCATGGTGTTCAGAAGGACCAATGGTAAGCCTAGCACTCATAAGAGGTTTCATCCTCCAAGGATATAGGAAGTCATAAATATACAGCTAAGCAGTGGTCTTGAAGAATTATTCCAAATGAGCATACTAACAGACAATTTGTATTCTATTGTTGTTAGTGTATAGAAATCATTATGAGCTTGTATTGACCCTTGAATTATGAAATGAATGTGAGAGTGATTACAATTCTGGAAGGTTTGGGTAGCACTTTATATGAAACTAAGTAGTTAATTAACTAGAACATTTGATACATGAAAAAAGCTCAGATTACAAATTTTATGAAATGGCACGCCTGAAAAAATTATTACTTACAAAATTCTGAAAAATGCAGTTACACCCACCATTTCTTCCAAAGTTCTGGAGCAACCTAATATTATTTTGTACACCAAATTGGTCTAACAGAATAATCAGCTTAGCATCATTACACCTATTTCAACATGCTACTTATTGGTTAATAAGTATAATTCTAAAAATTAGAGTTATAAATCGTGAGTGCTGTACCACTATAATTCTGTAATTATTTTCTTCCATCTTTAATTGTTGGCTTTGGCAGGAACTCCCAGAGACATCTCGATCACCTGGTCTTCCTAGCTGCAGGCAGTAAGACTATGGAGTTCCCAGTCTTGTTTCAAAAGAGCAGTGGAAATTGAGTTGCTTTCTTCTTTATTCTGACTTCAGTCCTAAAGGGACTAAAATTCTCTTCAGTTGGATGAATATCTCTTGCATACAGCTGTGAAAATTTTCACACATCAGGAGGAATCAGCAATATGTACTGCTGAAAGCAAAAAAACAAAAACAAAAAACACACGGTTATGCTAAGTGAAGCTTAAAGGAAACTCACTCCAATGTTTGTGCAGGCGAATGAGTGAACACAGACGCTGGGGCCCCAAACACACCATTTGGGGGGATTATTATGCACAGTTTGTCCATCCTGACAAAATGATTAACCATTTTGCATCTGGGAATCCCTGGCACCACCACCCCCCTTCCGCCCCAAATAAAAGGTAACTATAGCTATGCTGACAAATGGTTTGGTTGTAGAATTCTGGTACAAACAAAGGCATTATAAGGGGGAAAATCTGTATGAAATAAATTCATGTCAGTTTTCTTATCAACCACCAGGTCTATGATTTATTTTTTTTGAAGAAAGATGTTTTGGCATCAATTATTAATTATATGTGGATGTAAGTGGGGAAGATATTTAGGGGTATAAATTCAGAGTGGAAGAGATTGATAATAAGAAGTTAAGCAGGGCTCAGTTTCAGGTTGGAAAAGACTTAAATAACCCACCTCATTACCAGCAAAGTGGGTGAACATGGAAATAATTCTTTTAAAAACATTTTAAAGTTTTTTTTTATTAACTTCAAAGAGGAAAGGAGAGGGAGAGGTAGAAACATCAACACTGACAACACTGAGAGAGAATCATTGATCGGCTGCCTCCTGCATGCCCCACACTGTGGGTCGAGTCCATAATCCAGGCAGGTGGCCTGACTGGGAATCGAAAGGTGACCTCCTGGTTCATAGATCCATGCTCAGCCACTGAGCCATGCAGCTGGGCCTGGAAATGATTCCTGACTCAATCTCTAAACACATTTTTTGTGGGAAACGAGTAAACTTGTCATATCGCTTTTTATACCAAAGCGTGGGAGACGAGTTTTTTCCAAAAACGATGAGTAGAGACAGGTTCCGTCAAATATGGAGGGCCTGGCATTTCAACAACGAAAATGTGCAAGACAACTCAGATAGACTTTGCAAAGTCAGACCATTATTGGATTTCTTTCTTACCGTTACGACGCGATTTGGCGGGAAAATGGCCGATTACATTATTAAAGCATCCTCCCAGTATATTCTGGCTTTGAAAAATACAGGTTCTTCATACTATACCTCTCCCATCTTGAAGAAAATAAAAATGGACTACAAAAAGCTGAGCTAATGTTCCTCAAAGAGAAACTGTTGAAGAGATGAATAAGTTCCTCTTATTTTTCATTGTTTGCCAAAACATCAAATCCTAGGACATTCATTTAATAGGCAACAAGTAGGATAGTGTGATCCTGGAAATGTGGATGAGTTACAAATTGTAGAAGACTAGCTAATTAAACTAAGCAATAAACAAAAGAACCCTTAAGGATGAAGAAGGTAAAGGGATTGAGAAGTACACATTGGTCATTACTAAATAGTCATGGGAATGTAAAGTACAGCATAGGAAATAGAGTCAGTAATGTTATAACAACTTATGGTGCCAGGTGGGTACTGGGAATATTAGGGGGGATACTTTGTATCCTTTATAATAAAAGGCTGATATGCAAATTGTCCCCTCGACTGGGAGTTCAACCAGGAGTTGAACTAAGGGGCAGGGCTGGCTGGATCCCACCTGTGCATGAATTCATGCACCGAGCCTCTAGTAATATGTGATTATCTAACCCCTATGCTGTATACCTGAAACTAATGCAAAATAATATTAACTATAAACTTGAATTGATTTTTTAAAAAAAAATAACCCTAAAGGAAAGGACATTTATAGAGAATTAAATAAGTCTTGCTTCAACAATCTTAGGTTTCCTGTTTAACCCATGACACCATAATGATTTTCCCAAAATGATAATAACAGGAATAGACATTTCATGGATCTACCTTATTCAAAAGTGTGAAACAATCCTCAGTTCTAGTTATTAGATGACATCTCAGCCAGTGTTTCCCAAAGTTCGGATGTGTATGAATCACCATAAGATCTTATGAAAAATGCAAGTTCTAATGCAGGTGGCCTGAGAGTTTGCATTTCTAGTAAGTTCCCAGATGACCCTCATGTGGAAAGACCAAGAATGAGACTCTAACAAGCGAAGAATTAGAAAACTTGGAACAATTCAGAAGAGCATCTAAGGGTTATTAATTAACAATTGATCAGTTAGATCTGTAAGGAAAATTAATGACTTCCAAGAAAAATAGTAAGTGTGGCAAGAGAGAGAAAAATGAATAATAAAGTGATTGAAGCACACTTCGTAGCAGAGTTTTTTTATTCCACAGGCAGCACACTTATGAGTTTCCATGAAGCTTCAGGGTCTATGTCACATCTGGAAGAATTTTACGACAGTGAGAAGTGCTGAATAAGAAAGAAAGGTTGCTCAGGGAAGCTAGGAAGTCTACTCTCAGGAATTTGGGGTGATTTAAGAATGTCCCTTCTCAGAAAAGATGGGTTCTTCATCAGCTCTTAAAAACCTCTTCCTGGTAAACACGGGCAGAATTGCCATATCAGTTTGGTAATTTTAATGATAAGTTTGTATTTAAAAATCATTTGGAAGCCAATTCTAAGTATCAGAGCTGATAACAGACCTCACCACACCATTTTTAGCTATGAAGTTTATTTATTTATTTTGGTTGTATTGGGGGTCTCTCTGTGAGAAAGACATTTATTAGTTTACTTTGCCCTGCATGTGATGGTCCTTTAAGTCTCCATGCTCTTATTTCCAAATTGGCTAACTAGAGGAAAAATAAAAAATATGTGTTACATGAAGTTATATCATTTTAAAAAATAAAACTTCAAAATTTGTGAATGAAAGGTGCAGAAATATAGTCTCGATATTTAAAAATGCAATAAAAATTAGAGAGAGAGAAGGAGAGGAAGGAAGGAAAGAAGAAAGGAAGGAAAGAAGGAAAGAAAGAAGGAAAGAAAAAAGAGAAAATATTGAGGGTGTCCCTACCCAGCTATCCCAGAATGCATTGGGTGCTGAGACAAACATTTCAGTAAACCTCTACCTCTTATTTAACTGCTTAATTTTAGCATATAAAATATGGCTTTCTAAGCCAAATTAAAAAATAGGTTCTGTTTAAAATAACTTATTTGAAAAATTAGCCAAAAGTCCCATTTTAGAGAGAAAAAAAGCTATTCCTCACAATTAACATTATTAATGATTGCTTAGTTGTGAGGTCTCAATGCCTGCTTATTTAAAGGGATTTGGAATGTTCCAGATACATACTCTTCTGTGTTAAAAATAATAGCTGGAGAGTCTTTTGCCACCAGTATGTGGGTGGTAGGAGGAAGTGGAAAAAATAAAACTTCACAATGCCTTATGATTTATTAATAAGTTTCATCTTCTGTTTGGAATGTGGACCACTAATTACATGTGTGTCTAATCACTCACTGGCGGGAGGAAGGGGTTCAGCCATCAGCTCAAGAGACAGACACCCTTCATTTTTCCGAAAGGGAGGCTTTGTAAGTGTCACTCCGTAAGCCATTCTCCACCCACCACATTTGCAGGCAAGCTGGCCAGCAAGAGTTGTCCTTGAGACTCTCCATCTGGGCCCACTAACTTTGATTAGCAATTGAAAGCAGGTTTGTTTGTTTGTTTGTTTTGTTGTTTTTGAATTTAAAAGTTACCCACAGCTTTCTGCTAATGATGATGCATGGTCCCTTTGCTGGGTGACATGGCCCAAAATAGCCCATTGCTATGCTCTTACCATCTCAGAGGCAGAAGAAAACAAAACAACAACAAAAACCCACCCAGGATCTAACTGGTATCAATTAATTAAATAACTTAATAAATGTGAAATCATGAAGTAAAGACTGTGAAATCAATGAAGTAAAGACTGCATAGATAATTTCGGCATTCAAATTTTGTAAGGAGCCCCGACAAGAAATGTATTCTTCAGACAGGCCCGTGTTTTATGTTCATGGATCTCTGAAAGAGGTAATTTCAAAAGAATATCTGCGTAGGTAGCAGAGGCAGTGTGCAGATGATGTTCTGTGGAGTTGAACCTTTGAAACCTGTAGGGTTTTGTGAACCAGTGTCACCCAATACATTCAATTTAAAAAATAAAAAATAAATAAAAAGAATACCTGCTCAGAAACTTATACTAGCTCTTTCTTGTTGATGTTTTAAATATCACAACAATCTCCGTATTAAGTGCTTCAATCCCCTTCCTTAGTTACCTTCATTTTTTGTTACTGTCAGGAGAAGTTACTACTTTTATTAAAAATGTTTACTTGCTTATTCACTCACATTGCCAGCCATTCCTCTGGGTTGTGTTGAGCTACCTTTGGCCTTCTCTTCCCTTTACCCTGGCTTCCTCACATATTTAGTGGCTTTTACCTTATATAATGCAGGGGTTTGGGGTGTTGGTCCCCCTCAGTTGAAAATTCCTCTATGACTTTTGGACTCTACAGTCACCCTTTTTATTGGTGGAGTTATCCAATCCCAGATGGAAGATAGGCTTTTCCACCCATAGTTGAGAATCTGCAGTTGGGAAACCAGGGCTGGGAATGCAAATATACTGTTTTCGGTGGATTTGCAGTTAGTTGAATCTGCTGATGCAAAACCACAGGTAGGACTATATTTATGGAAAGAAATCCATAGTAGTGGGCCTGTGCAGTTTGAACCAGGGCTGTTCAAGGGTCAACTGCTGTGTTGCCTAAGACAAGACCTCAGCCCTTGGGAACTCAGATTCCGTTGCGTGGAATTTATAACTTCCCGCTTCCAAAATCAATTACTCTCTTTTTCAAAATTCTGGTAGCCTTGTTCCTCTCCTCAAAGTCTTTCATGTTCAACTCCAAACAGTGGACTATTGAGTGGCAGAAGTCGTTTCTTTTTGTGTTTAGCATGGAGGGAAAAAAAGACTGGCACAGGGTAAGTGTCCTATTAAATATCTGTAAAATGACCAAATGATTCTGTCCTATCCAGTCACTCCCTGAGATTGTTGTAGAGATGTACTTACAATAACTTACATGTCTTTGGAGCTTTCAGATTGTAAGCTGTTTCATATACCTTATCTCACTGGGTCCTCATTGCTTTTCTGACGTAGTAGGTGAAGCAGTCCTAAGCACGCAGGTGAGGAAACTGCAGCTCAGCGTGACTAGGGAACTTGCTCAGGGCTCACACAGCTGTTGTGCATGGAAGAGCCCTCCCATCCCCGCCGTCACCTGTCTTACTTGTGAAACTGTGTTCATGTTTTTTGTTTTCTTTCCTCCAACCTGTGTTTTTCACATTTTATTCTTCAGAATTACTGGGTGGGGTCTGGGGATCTTGTTAAAACAGATTTAGGGCCCTGGCTGGTTTTCTCAGGGGTTAGAGTGTCGACCCTCAGACTGAAGGGTCTTGGATTCTATTCCAGTCAAAAGCTCATACCTTGGTTGCAGGCTTGATCCAGAACCCCATTGGGGTGCATCTGGGAGGCAACCAATTGGTATGTCTCTCACATCGATGTTTCCCTCTGTCTCTACCTCTCCCTTCCACTCTCTCTAAAAATCAATGGGAAAATATCCTAGGGTGAGGATTAACAACAACAACAAAACAAACAAAAAAATAATAATAACAAAGCAGGTTTTGGACCCCAGCTCTAGAGTAGGTCTGGAGCAGGGCCCGATAATTTGCATTTTGAACAAGTTCCCAGGTATCTTTGCGCTTTGAGAACCGCCATACTAAGACTAAACTCTGTAGGAGCAGCATTGCTTCCTCTTCTCTCAGTCAGCTATCCTGGCTCTGTCACTGTCAGGGCTTCACTGTGTCGCCTTCAACAAGGAGCTCGCTGTCAGGGAGCTCTTCTTCCTTCTGGACCCAAGTCTCATGCAGTGGAGATGGCAGAGGTTCCGGACAACTGTGTGGGCTCCTCTCCTACTTATTTAGTAAGCATTTCTCAACTTGTTTTTCAACAAGCGTATTCCAAGAACCACATGCACTGGCATCATCAGGGTGCTTAATAGAAGTACTCATTCCTGGAACCACGAAGTCAGACTCTGTGGGGTTGGGGGTAAGAATGAGTCGAACAAGGGAGTCGCTGACATGCCAGAGTTACAAACCTCTGCATTAAAACCATTTTAACACCCCCTTTTCACTTGTATTTCTTCCGAGAGGAAAAATTCCAGCTCCTTTAAGTTTCCCTCCTAAGGTCCATTTTCCAGATTTTTCTCTGAACCCGCTCCAACTTGTTTGAGTAGCAGGGGGTGGATTTTTAGGCATATTTTCAAAGAGTTCTTCTGCATGCCGTTCCCATGTGTGGGTTTCTGCCCAGTATTTACAGAGAAGTTTTTTTTACTAGGCAGTGTTTTGGAAAGTGACTACTGGAGATGTGAAATGGCAAGGAAAATGGAAAAGTTGCTTTAACTTTCACATAAGACTTCCTTGAATTTTATATTTAATCTTTAGCCTAAAACTTGGTTCTTCATCATTATTATCTTAAATGAACCTGACTCTGCAAACACTACTTAAAAATATTGTATTTATTTATTCACTTTAGATCTCAAAGACCTCAAAATCCCCTTCATCACTGACTATGCTTTTATGAATTTTATTTTGAAAAATAACACTGTTTCAGGGGAATATTTTAAGTTTTTTAAATTTGAGAATAGACCATTAGTGATTGGGCTAAATCAATCCTTGAGTTTTTTGTTTTTCAAGTCAGTGTTTTCAAAAGTTCCTTCTCAGTTCAGGAAACTGTTTCTTTAAGCAGTCTTGGGAATTCTGGAGCCAATATATTGACAAATCTTTCATTGGTCTGGAGTGGCTGATCTGAACAGGGCTTACACCTTGAAAATAAACTTGTTTTGGCTTGTGTCAACAATAAATATCATCTTATTCTCAGCCCACCCAGGAGTTCAGAAGACTTAGCAGAGGGCTAGTAGAACCCTCGTGTTGTAACTAACACTGACCCTCTTCTACACCATAGGACCAGGGCGATGACATTGGACCCACCTAGATAATCCAGGATAACCTCCTTCCTTGAGGTCAGATGATTAGCAACCATAATTCCTTTGGTAGTCATAATTGTCCTTTACCTTGTAATGTAACATAGTCATGGACATCAGGGATTGGGTTGTGAACATCTGTTAAGGGGCCATTATTCTGCCTACCATAGATTTCATCAGAGAAATAGCTAATAATTATCATTTAAATCTCCAAGTGTGGCCCCTCTACCAGCAGCATCAACATCACTTGGGACCTTGTTAGATTCTGCCCCCTGATCTCCTAAATCAGAAACGTTAGCTCTGGGGCCTGGTGATTTGTATTTTAACAAACTATCCAGGTCATTTAATGCGTACCAATGTTTAAGAATCACTATTTTAAGTCGTATCATAAGGAACCAGAACAAATAGTCAAGCGAACACTCTGTTTTGACCTAGTGCTGTCAGGTGGTAAAGAACTTTGCATTTTAGTTAGAATTTAAGGTTCCAGGAACCTACAGGACCTGGAGGTGCCCTGGGGCCTGTGAGGAGGAGAGCAGGTAGCAATGCTTGACATTTCCATCTTCTCAAGTCCACGCTGACCTAGGTGGCTTGATTTTATTATTTACTTATTACTTTTTATGGGAGGGGGGCAGGTTGTATAAAGTTTTATAAAGTTTCACTATGTATTTTTTTTCTAAGAACAATTAAGTGTATTGAATGTTATTTACAACTTTATGAATTCGGTCCAGCAGAATATCTCCCACATTTTTATGGATGACTTTTGCTGCAGGTCTAGCTGAGAAGGGTAAAATACAGAGAAATCTAGAACGCTTTGTCAACATAGATAAAAAATATTCAAGACTGTTCATTCCCCTTTAAAACAAACAACAACTCCCTATCTTTGCTTAATCTCCTGCAAACTAAGGCTCTGAGTCAAAGACTTCCCCAAGCCCTACAACTAGAAAATGGGATTAATCTGACATTATACACCCTATTGAGCCATCAGTTTATCTTTTGTGGCTGATTGAGGTACCTGAATGGAAAGATGATCCACTTAAAAAACACACCAAAATAAACAAAGGCTGGACAAACTGCTGTTTGCCTGGAGCCGGCGTCTGTGAAGAACTTTCCCAGGAACTGGCAACATCTGAAGTCACCAGGCATAAATATGATGGGGAGAATAAGCATGGAAGACGCTTGAAAAATCCATGGATTTAGTGTTTGGGTCTTACAGCTTTGCGAAAGGCTGGGTTTCTTTAACATGCAGAGAACATTCTAGCATCAAGGAGGCTCTCTGGGACTCTCATGCCCTTGGATTTCCTCCCTCCCACCATGGTCTCTCCTGTCTACATCAGATCTATGAGGGGACCATCCTGAGCATAGCAGGTTCTCCTCCTACCACTGTAAGTCCGCCTGGATTTACGTAAAGCCTTCCAAGTCTTTTCCTACTAAGAATTCAAAATTGAAGAATATTAATTGAAACATTATGTGACAGGAAACTTGCTAAATTCTGGGATTTTAGGACTGAGCAAAAGAGGCATAATTCCTAGTCTCATTAAGCTTAAATAAAGCCATACATTTATTTCCCTGTATTCTACTACTGGATTATGCAAATACCATATATACATATATTTTTTTTCTTTCATACATATATTTTTTCTTTCTACTAGTCTAATAGCTATAACCACTTTGTGATGTTACCTATTTGTTATTTTCACCTTTATCTCTAATATGAACACATTTTTAAAGGAAACGCCATGTTGGTTTGAAATCATATGCTATTTTAAAGAGACTACTTGGGTTGTATTTCCGACTGCCTTCAGGCTGTGTCCATTTTTGTGTGGGTTGATGCCTCTCCTTTGTTTTCTAAATCTAATTAGGCTTGAGAGTCATTAGGGGATAGGTTAGACAAATTTAGATTTGAATCTTAGTTTTGCTTCTTTGTCTCTCTCCCTCTCTCCTAATTTTATTTATATAGATGGGAATTTTAATGTAATATTTCTAAGTCTCAGCTTTCTCAGTGAAAAGGGAGATTATATATTACTATGTAAGGTGGTTGTGAAGACTAAAATATAGGTGTATGAGTACTTATATGCACATGTGTAATTGGACATATACTTTTAAATGGAGAGATGTTTATTAAAAACTCTGACATGTAATGGGTGCTCAATAAGAATCAGTTTCCACACCCCCAACTCCTCCTCGGTAATTATTCTTACGAAATACGAACTCTTTGGGGCCCTTTCTCATCAGTCCCATCATGATAAGTCTTGTGTACAGATCTGCACTGGCCTCCTATTGCTTCTTCTCTCCCATCTTTCACCTGGGATTCTCCGAAAGCATTGCTCTCACCGCGTTACCCCCTTGCTCAGGTGCATACTGCAAACACTTAACTGCCCCTTGCAATATGCATCTGTCTGGCGTTCTCTGTGCTTTACTTGTGTTTTACCCTTGAAAAGCTGCTTTCGTCACCTCCCTTGAAAAATCTGTTCACAGTGGTGATCTTGTTGCTTCTTTGCCCCTAGATTACCCTGCTCAGTTTCTCCTCTGAGTCTTTGCTTATCCTGTATGTGAGCCAACCTTACTTTTGAAAGAAAATATTTAAAAGTTCAGTTAAAAACTGCATATGCTTAATATGCTTTATTAGGTAGGTCTCTTTGATTATAAGCTTAAGAAATCAAACAAGCTTAGGCCAAAATAGTAAATTATTATTTTATGGAATCCAAGTATAATTTTCATGACTACCCTGTTGGAGGACAAGGATTCAGCAGAGTCACGGGAACCACTGGGCCCAGAGACCAGACATGCAGCAGGACCCATTCCATCTCTCATCACTGCTTTGCTGGGCCTTCTGATTTCATACCGTCTGCCTGGAGACTTGGTCCTTTCACATCTACAGCCCTTTGCCCACAGCTTTTCCAAAGAGGGAAGCTGACTTTCTTTTAAGGACTCTGATTAGTCCAGCTAAGAGTAGGTGTTCACTCCTCTGCCTTGGCGGAAGGGCCATATAGAAGATGGAAGTTCTCACAGTAGGTGTGTGTGTGTGTGTAGGTATAGCGTAGGATAGGGTATGGCTGGAAGTAGAGAGGGAAGAATGCTTGATGTCAATACTATAGATGTATTATTATTAACAAAATGATTTTGAGTTTGTTTTGCTCTTCTTAGTCTGTCATCATGGAAGGTAATGCCATCTTCACATGTGTCCTTTGGTATTAATGAGAGAGATGCTTTTGCTGACTTGATGATCTACTGGCATGGCCAGAAAAACATGTTATGCTATTATAACTCTGCTTGCGAGGGATTCATGTGAGAGCTTTGCAATATAATTATTATTTATCTTCTGGATGTAACTATAGTATTCAGAATAGTGCCTGGTTGTAATATTCATAGTAGTGTCACACAATTTAAACTTAAGGTTTCAATTGTTTTGAACATATACTTCTGCAACAAAATAACATTTGAAGTCATCTTCTATGTAATGTCCAGGCTGCTGCTGAATGCCAAATAGCCCACCAGTAGTACTCCTTGGTAGTATTTTCATAACTAGATCAGCCTTATTTCAGGTAATGTCTTTTGGTACACTGATTTTTATGAAGAACAAGAAGGGTAATTATATATTCATTCAAATAGTTATTCTCCAAAATGGAGTCCCATTCATTAGATAAAGTTGATTCTAGTCACATATTCAAGTTACATTTAACTTTGTGATACCCTTTCATCTTGATGAGACTTTTGAAATTTAGGAAAATCTTCATTACATTTGCATCTGTCAAAATTAAAGAGAAAACAAAAGAAATGTAGGCATCACATTCAGACTTCAGGTTGCGAATAGCCCTGTGGGTTTCTCTACCTGTACATTTAATAACTGAAATGAAATGTTAGTACTTAACAGTTGGAATTCTCTATGATTTTGGTTATCTCACTAAATAAGCTGCTGACACAGCATGAGAGCTTGTAAAAGATAAAAAAGATCCTCTCTGGTCTGAGCTAAGACACCCTCTCCTACTGCTTTGCTTTACATATGTCTGTGTGGGGCTAAACATCTGGTAGACCACTTATTTGTGAATAAGGGCAATTATCCATGGCACAGGTGCGTTATCTCCTGAAAGATCTTATTTCATTCTAATATAGACATGTCTGCAAATAATTTATGAGGTGCACTTATTTTATAGTCACTTATCCCCTGGAGAATAATTGCTAATCTGCTTTTCTTCCCTTTTCATTTTTCCCTTCCTTTCTTCCTTTCTGAAGGATTGAGTTGTGACATCTTTTAGCTAGAATGTAGTATATTTTATGAATATGTAAGAGATAAATAAGACACTGATCTTTCCCTGTAACCCTTAGAAGAGATGCTGTAATTTCCAAAGTACCAGGAATCTATTTCAAGACCACACTGCCCTTATAGGCAGTAGGTTCTTGGTAGCAGCTCTTGGTTATTAAAACTTCCATCTCTCTCTCTCCTCTCTCCTCTCTCCTCTCTCCCCTCTCCCTTCTCCCCTTTCCTCTCTCCCCTCTCCTCTTTCCCCTCTCCCCTCTTTCCCCTCTCCCCTCTCTCCTTTCTCTCCCCTCTCTCCTCTCTCGATGCCAGTGGTGGATATAGAGGTCAGCATCATACTTCTTTTTTCAGATGTGCAGATTCTATTAGCTTCCCTCTTGTTCTGCTTTTTTCTTTGCAAAGCTTGAGTCTGTGGACACCTCCTTGAAAGTTAAGGAGCTTCTAATTCTTTGAAAATGGAAAGTTATCATTTGCATTTTACATGTTTGCAAATAATTAATATAGCTTATTAACAGACGTGGCAGGACTTTGGACTTATTCCCTAACAGGCAGCATTCTTTTTAAAGTCCATTCTGACTTATTTGAAATGAAAGGCAATGGAATTTTTTCTCTTTACTCAGGCTGTGTTGTTCCATATAGAGTATCTCCAATAGATATTTATACATTGAGATATTTAACTATAAAATGGAACAGAAATGACAGGTCAACATCAGTGCTTAGTTTGTCAGATTATTCTGTACAAATCATTTAACCTCTTTGAATTCAGCCAACTAGTTAAGCAAATGTCCTCTGGAAACACAGACTTGGGTTTGAGTCCTGCCTCTGTCCAATCACACA
>PVJC01038770.1:0-16609 GCA_004026665.1 Murina feae | reverse complement strand
GCTGGGGGCAGGTCCCCAGTGGTCACACACACACACTCATACACACACAAGGTGCCTGGCAGACTGGGGCCATCATAGGACATCCACTGAGGGGTCCCAGACTGTCAGAGGGCACAGGCCGGGCTGAAGGACTCCCTCCACCCCGAGTGCACAAATTTTTGTGCACCGGGCCCCTAGTCTAATAGAAAAAACCAGCACGAGAGAGCAAGAAAGGACTGTGAGGTGTGTGTGTGTGTGAGGAAATTGAGGGCATCGAGGGAGAGGATGTAATTTCCACTTAGGAGGGGCCCAAAAGACTTCCTGGCGGTGGTGCCGCTTGAGCCAGGCCTCGTTGGGGGCAGGGTTGGGATGTAGAGTTATTAGAGGGCATCAGGGTGGAGAGAATAGCAGGAATGGAGGAAACCCCAGGTGTGGGAGGTGCTGTGGGGAGCCCTGCTCATGGCTTGAGAAGACTAGGAAAAGTCAGTCTGGACAGGGAGGCCGGGGCCAGGCAGAGGGCGGGGCGTGTACTCCCACATCTCTGCCAATGTCACAGGCCAGGGAGCAGCTTTGTTCTGGGTGACCTAGAGCCATGGACATGGGTTGATGGCAAGACCCACCTGCCTATGAGAACTCCTTAATTGTACAGGCAACCTTAGATGGAATGAGCTCTTCAATCCGGGAGGTATGCGAGTGGAGGCTGGGTACTAGGCGTATATGTGCAGTGGGTAGAGCTGTAGGTTCTGGCCCATGGACGGTTCAGCTAGGACAGTGCCGAGAGTGGGAGCTGCAGTGGTTGATGTCGGAGGTCCTCTTCTACCTAGAACGTCTGTGGTGCTATCTGGGAAAACTAAAAGGCCCAGCAGAGGGAATTCCTGAGAGTTTGGTTATTCACTAATTTCATTTCTTCATTTGCTCCTACACTCCTTCCTCCTCCCCTCCCCTCCCCTCCCCTCCCCTTCCCTTCCCTTCCCTTCCTCTATCATTTAGTCACTAAACCCTTGCTCCTGGCAGGCCCTGTGCTGACAATTCATGACTCAGATGAGGTCCCTGCCCTTGTGCGTTCCCAGTCTGATGGTGGAGACAGACCAGTGCCTGATGGTGACCCAATGCAGTGTCACCATGGAATATAGATGGAGATTTTTTCATTGTGTTATGTCATTGAATGGGGAAGTAGAGCTGGGATATGGACCTGAAGAATTAACGCAGGCATTTGTCCTCCAGCCAGGAAGGCCCCATCGGTGGGGCCAGATGAAGGATATAATGTGGGAAAAGAAGTATTTGTGGGAGAAAATACTCAGGGCTCACTGGGCTTAAGAGGCAGGCTTTCCGAAGATGCAGGGCACCTCAGAGGCCCACTTGGGGACCAGGCCTTTGGGCTGAGTGCCCCACAGCTCGTTCCACACCGGAAATGAATCAACTGGAATTGAGAACCTCTCGAGAATTCCTCGACCAGTGTTAGCTGTAAGCAGACTGTGTAGAGTGGTGGTTGGACTTGTGGTCTCCAGACGTAGATCAGGGTTCAAATTCTGCTGTTAACTCTTCAATTGTGTGACTTTGGACAAATGACTCTTCGCCTTCGTTTTTTCCTCTGTCGGAGGATAATCACAGTATCTTCCTCGCAGGGCGAGGCCCGGGGCTGGTGAGGCACCTGGAGTGCACGCACAGTGCTGGGCGGGTCAGAAGGGCTGTGGTGATGATGACAGTGCTGCTGCTGCTGCTGATGATATTGATAGCCTGCCAGGAGCTGCCTTTGAAATCTCTGGACCTCGTTGCCCCGGCTGTAAAAAGGGAGGACTGACCTAGCTCACTGGATCTCAAAGTCGGGTCCCGGCGCCAGCAAAACCAGCATCCCTTGGGATCTCGTTAGCAATACGGCTCCTCGGGCTCTCCTGCAGCTCTCCTGGAGACGGGCTCAGCGGGCTGTGCTTGACAAGCCCTCTGCTGATTCTGGTACTGAAGTCTGAGGAGCATTGACCTAGCTATGGCTTATGGCCTCTTCTCCGCCCGCCTTTCCAAGGCTGTGGTTCGTGCAGGTGTGTTTCATGTTTCCGGCATTTAGGGCCCTGGTCTGGGGGCTGGTGGGGAAGGGGCACATCCCTCAGGGGGCTCCCAGGTGAGCTGGGAAAGGGAGGCAGATATCCATGGAAATAGACACTGGGGTGCCACCCTGGACAGAACTGCTGACGAGACACAGGAGTCGGTTTTGTAATAAAGAGCAGAGAGGAGAGAGTCCGTTGTGGGTGGGCGGAGCCTCTGTTCCTCCTTCCTGATGATAATCCTGATTGCGCCTTGCTGGACACCCTCTCAGGGGTCCACCTGCAGCCTCTCTCATTTGATGCCTTGTGGGAGGGGGTGGCCAGGACTCCCCATCGGAGGCCAGGAGCGGTGCTTCTGTACGCCCTCCTCACTGGATGACTTTAGGGGCTTCGTGGCTCCCTGCTGGGCCTTCATGTTTCTGTCTGTAAGGTGAGGGGACTAGACTGAGACCGGGACATGTCTGAGCCAGGACACTTCCCTGGAGGGGATGGATCAGAGGCTCCCTGCTTCCGTTCCTCCTCTGCATAGCGAGAGCCTGAGCTTGTCCTGGCTGCTGCCCGAATCCAGCAAGGTGGAAGGACATGAACCGTCCCCTCTCCGCGCTGGTTTCCTGACCAGTACAGGGAGGCTCACGACTGGGGCCTGTGTGGACACCTGTCCTGTCCACCTCACGTGGCTTTTGTCGTGTGAGCATGTTTGTCATTATCAGAGGCTTCTTGATGCCTAAGCCCTGCTGCCTGGCATTCAAGGCCCTCCTCGGCAGACTCCCCGCTTTCTTCTGCAAAGTGGGCATGCTCACTGCCTATGACAGCATCTTCTTCTGTTCCTGGTAGGCCTTCCCTCCCCCTCTTCTCAGCCTAGCCCGTCTTTTTTTTTTTTTTTTTTTTTTTTTTTTGCCATTTAATCTTCAATGGAGAATATTTTTCCATTGATTTTTATTTATTTATCAAAACTTTTTTTGAAATATATTTTTATTGATTTCAGAGAGGAAGGAAGAGGGAGAGAGAATAACTGGCTGCTTCCTGCACGCCCCCCACTGGGGATCAAGCCTGCAACCCAGGCATGTGCCCTGACTAAACATCGACATGAGAGATGCCTCCCGAATGAACGTGCCCGGCCCAGACCGGGGCTCGAACCTGCAAACTGAGGTACATGCCCTTGACTGGGAATCAATCCTGGGACCCCCTGGTCTGAGGGCCAATGCTCTAATCACTGAGCAAAGCTGGCCAGGGCCCCACTCAGTCTTTAGACCAGCTCTAGCCCTGCCTCCCCCAGGAAGCCTCTTGGTTTGCCCCACTCCCAAGTGCCATCCCTGGACCATCTCGCAGTCCTTAAGGTGTGACTTTATTTTCTCATTTGTAGACACTAAACTGCTGACAGACCATAAACAATTTGAGAGCAAGACCTGAGCTCATAGGGGTGGACATTGGGGGTTGGACACTGGGGTCCTTGACTCCTAGCGCAGGAAGGCTCAGCGGGAGGAGGGAGCACGCCCACAGTCACGGAGCGCGTATGTGAAAGAACCAGGCCCAGAATCCAGGTGCCTCAGGCCAGGGGGAGGCAGGCTTCAATATGTGGTGAGTGAAACTGAGGGGCACGGGAAGGGCAGAGGCTTCAGAATCAGGCAGCACAGCTCCACACTCAGTAGCTGTGCCACCTGAGGCACATCGCTGCCTTCCCCAAGGGACCTCTGGTGGGGTTAGAGTAAGGTGACCAGATTTTAACATTGGTAAAGCGGGACACCATTAACCGGCAGGGAGGGCGGGGGGATGGTCTTTTTTTAAAATTTTTATTATTACTTAAAATATTACAAAGAGTAGTGCATATGTCTCTTTCCAAAAATTGGGACTTTTTTAAAACGCTGCGGGACGCGGGACAAATTGTTAAAAATCGGGACTGTCCTGCCAAAAGCGGGACGTCTGGCCACCTTAGGTTAGAGTGAAGGCCATGGTGAGGCCTGGGACACAGGAGGTGCTCAATTACCATAAGGAGTTCATTACAGGTCCCGACCCACTTGTCCATCCAGCTCCCCTGCCGAGATCACCACCCCTCTTTACCCCTGAACTACTGAGCACTGTATTTCCCGGCCCCGTCATAAGCCGTCCAACATGAGCTTCTAGGCCTCCTCATCAAGCCCCTTGCAGGAGTGAGAGGAAGACATCCTGGTGGTCTCTCAGTCGGGAGTGGCTTCAGAGGGGCTGGGATGGGTGCCCAGGGGCTGAGTCCTGTGGAGCCAATGGGTGGGATGTGGCAGGTGCCACTTTTAGAAAAGTCATGCCACCTATTTTAAGGCAGTGAGGGGTGTGCCCTGTCCCTGGCAGCAGTGGCTGGATGCCAGCAGCCTGGAGTGGTGGGGCGGGGGAGCAGCACTCCCAAGGGTGAAGAGTCCTAGCAGGTGGCTCTGGTATCTCTCTGGGACTTGCTGGCAGCTCCCTGGCCTCCTGCCACCTCCCCACCTGATCCCTTGCACATGGAGGGAAGCCTGCAGACTTGGTGGTTCACCAGTCTGCCAGCCTGGGGCTGGGGATCTGAAGCTTCCAGGGCCCTGGGAGCGACCCCAGAGCCAGGAGACCCTTTTGGGGAGGATTCAGGGCTGGAAAGAGGGTGACTAAGTTTGGCTGGAAGCAAAGCCAGTGTGCGGCTAGGAGCCCAGTGGGCGGGCACAGGGCCCCCTGAGGTGGCTGTGCCCCAGCTGGCAGCCTCTTTCCTTCCTGTCCTCCAGGCAGGCACAGGAGCTGCTGTGCGGGGGCTCTAGGAGAAGGGGGGCAGAGGGCAGTCTGCGCGAGGCTGGAACCTGGGCTCAGCAGGGGCGGGCGCTTGGGAGGAGGAGCGGGAGGAGACTCCTGCCCACAGGCTTCATATGGAGCCTGAGCGACTGTTGCTCAGGTGACTCGCAGGCTTGAAGGCTGCTGCCACCGAGGGCCACCGGCTAGCTGGCGGGGTCTCAGCCACCATGATGCAGAATGTTGGAAATCAACTGCGAAAGGTATGGAGGGGGGGCAGGGGTGGGCTGGCGGCAAAGGGGAGGGGGTGATCTGGGGATCCCGATAGAGAAGTGAAGTTTCCTTTTAAGTCGGGAGCTCTACGTCTCCCCTCCCCTTTTCTAACTCTTGGACGGAGAAATCGCAGGACCCTGGGCTGCTTTATTATAAGCAACACTCCCCACACAGGCCCCAGGGCGGTCAGCTCCCCAGGGCAGGCTGTGCCGAGAGCAATCGTGTTCGCATGTTCTTTGTGTCTGGGACTCTATGGTGTGTGTGTGTGTGTGTGTGTGTGTGTGTGTTTCTCCCCGCAGAGGGCTGTGTGGTTTCTGCAGGACACATGAGCTCTGTGGCTGTGTGGTCTCAGAGTTCAGGGCTCAAAGGTGACGTTACAGGGTTTGTGGGTGTATGGGCCAGTGCGACAGGGTGAAGCCAGGGTTTTGGGGAGCTGAGAGCTCTCGGGAGAGCAAGTGCAGGACCAAGTGAGGGCTGGTGACACGCGTCCTGCAAGGTGACTTCGCAAATGTTTCCCTGGGAACCTCTTAAAAGGGACTTTGGAGCTGAGATTAGATGCGGAGGCACGAGACAGACCCAGTGCTCAGCGGGCGTTTGATCTGGGGAACAGAGGAAGGGCTCAGGACACACTGGCAAAGGTTGTGCTGGGCGTGGAGTGGGTGGCCCCGGAGGATGTTTTCAGGAAAAGCCGTTTTAAAAGGGCTGGGCGCAAGTAAAGAAATCTCTCGCCCACCCCTCCCTCCGTCTGCATGGTCACCACTGAGCTTGGACTCCGAGCAGCCTCCTCCCTGGTTCCCCGGTCTCACATCTAGCCCCTCCAACCCACCTGCCCCTGGAGGGATGCTTCTAAAAAGCGAATGTGATTATTCCTCACTTTCTCAGATGGCTGCCTTCAGCATTATGTTCACATTCCTCACTGATACCAAAGCATTTGGCAATGTGCTCTGCCCACCTCTCCCTCCTCCTTCCACCTTGCCCTCCCCTCTGCATCTAGTATGGCAGCCATCCTGCACTGCTTGCCCCTGCCTCCGTATACCAACTTAGTTCTCTCCTCGCTCTGTTGTACATTCTGTACTTTCTGCTAGCATGACCCCCGCCTCCCCTCCCCGCTGCTAACTTGTTTCCCGGGACAGGTGCCTTCAAGCCCTCTCAGCTAGATGCTGCCTCCTCTGAAAAGCCTTCCTGCATTGCTCTCAGCACAGCGAGCCTCTGTGTTAGGCCCTTCTCGCCCTGGACTGTGTGGTGGACGTGCATGCAACTCTTCCATCAGCCAGCGAGTTTCCCAAGGCGGCCCTCGGCGAGCCTGGCACAGAGCTGGGCGGGGCCAAAGCCCCAGGGCAGAGAGCACTGGGCAGAGAGCATCTTCCAGGTGGGTGGGGCTGTCTGTGTCTGCTCGTATGTTCCATCGTCTTTAACGCTTCTCCCATTGATTCGACTCTTTCCTCATTACTCTCATCGGTTACTGGGGAGAAGGCAGCCGGGGAGGGACGTATCAGTGCGACCATTTTACGAAGATAACAATATCCTGTTCTAGCACAATTCCTTACCTCGCGCTGACCATGCTAGGCACCTGACCGTGCATAGATTAACCCATCCAGCTCTCTGGGAGGTTGGTAAAGCTGTCGTCCCCATATCCCAGGAGAGCTGAGTGACTTGCCCAGGACCACACTGGTAGGAAGGGGCAAAGCTGAAATTTGAACACAAACTCAGATGTGGCTCCAGAGTTTGAGCGCTTAAGAACCTGAAGCTCAGACTCTGAAAGCCCAGCGTGGATTGCGACCCACACATCCTAACTCAGAGCCTCAGGCCTTCCCCTTCTTCACAGTCCACCCACGCTGAGTCGGGGAGTGGAGCTGGGTGCGGGGCGTGGAAGTTGGACCTGCAAGGTGACACGGGTGACCTTTTGCCGGCTGAGAACACTCTGGCCTGGATTGCCACCTTTGAACCATTGCCTACATGGCAGATCTCCTTGGACTCCCTTATTCCCTCCTGAATTCCCTAAGTTCCCCAGGAATACAGGAGAGTTGGAGACTGTTTTCTACGCTGTTATCAAAGCCATCCTATATAAGAAGAGGCTAATATGCAAATAGACCAAACAACCAAACAACTGGTCACTCTGATGTGCACTGACCACCAGGGGGTATGCGCGGAACATGGTGGGTGTTGGCCGCAGCGGGATGGTGGAGTAGGTGAGCAGGGGCGCCAGACCAAGGCAGGGTGCTGGTTGCTGTCATTGGAGTGAGCCTCTAGTGCAGTGGTTCTCAACCTTCTGGCCCTTTAAATGCAGTTCCTCATGTTGTGACCCAACCATAAAATTATTTTCATTGCTACTTCATAGCTGTAATGATGCTACTGTTATGAATCATAATGTAAATATCTGATATGCAGGATGGTCTTAGGTGACCCCTGTGAAAGGGTCATTTGACCGCCAAAGGGGTCACGACCCACAGGTTGAGAACCGCTGCTCCAGTGGTTACTGAAAATTCTTTGATCCTAAACGCCACAGTCCCGCCTGGCGCTTGCACCTGCTGCTGGCACTGGCCCTGCTCGCACCTGCTGTCAGTGCTGAAGCCACCTCTCACACCGCTGCCAGTGCCTGGTGCCGGCCCTGATTGCCCCTCAGGGCTTCTCCACCTCCCCCTGCTCCTGGGAGGTGATGGGGCAGCAGCCGCCACTCGCACTTGCTGACAGCGCCGTCCCCACTTGCACCCACTCCTGGTTCCGGCCCCAATCGCTCTGCACCGTCGGCGAATGTGAGTGGGGTGGCAGCGGGAGTGGGGCTCCAGGCACACAGGGGATGGGGCCATGGTGGGAGGGGCCAAGACCCATCCCCTGTGCCCACTGCAGCCTTGCAGCCCACGGTTCATTTCAAGGTGCATGAATTCATGCACTGGGCCCCTAGTGTTTTTTTTTGTATTTTTTTTATGGGCCTCTAGTTTTAAATGAAAAGCAAGCAAACCAACCCCTTCTCCCTGCCCAGCTCTCTTTAGGGACTAAAGAAAGGCATGTTAAACTGGGAATAAAGGGAGGCCTCATATCACAGGGGTGGCGACCCTTGTCAGTATCTTGCAGCTCTGCAGATAGCGGGCATTGAGGAGTTGGAATGTTCTGGCTCTTACCCACCACTGGGTACTCAGCACGCACTCTGCGCGGGAGGGAGGAAGGGAGAGAGGGCGTTAGGGAGGGAGTGACTGAATGAGGGAGGTGGGGCGTCTGCTGCCGAGCGGGGCAGGGGGCTGGAGGAGCTCTGACTGTCTGTCCAGTGGTGCTGGAAAGGTCCCCCTGCTTCCCGTCTCCCATCCAGGGGTCAGTCTACATTGACCACTGGGCTGGTAGGGACCTGGTGGCCGCTCAGTGGGAGGCTGGGAATCCCTGCTCAGCCTGGCTCAGGTGGGGCCCAGGAGCTTAATTTACTGTGGAAACAGCTCCACTGCGTGCCCACTTCCCCTGAGAAGCCCTGTGCCAGTGGTGCTGCTGACATGAGCCCACAGACCTACATGCTGCTCCCCACATCTGTGGCGACCCACTGCTTCACCTTGACCCTGAGGAAGCTGAAGGTGCACCTCCCCATCCCCGCACTCCAGCTGGATTAGGGGACCTAGTTCAGATATGGGGAGGCGTAGGGTACAACATTTGATCACCCTGGATCAGTTTATCTTCACCCCAGTGCTCTCATATAACCTTGGAGCAGGAGTTGCCCATCTCTGGGTGTCCCTGAGGTCCCCACCAGCCTGGACATCGTAGGGGTCTGGATGTTTGTGAAGGGTTTGTGCATCACCTTGAGGTTGCTCTTGATAGTGAATGGCAGGGGTCATCTGATTGAGGACCCCCCTGTGTGGGGTTGGAAGGGAGAACCATAGACATAAAATGACACGCCTATTATATGTAAGAGTGCAACAACTACTGAAAGAATGAGTGACAATGGGGGCTCAGAAGCAGGCTGAAGTGGTCTCAGAAGGCTTCCTGGAGGAAGAGGCAAGGCTCAGACACAGGTCTGCCTATTTAGGAGCCACATTTGAGCCTCAGTCTCAGCCATGGGCAGACAACCTTAGCGTTCTTAGTCTGTCCTCGAGGACTCTGTCTTTTAAAACCCTGCTTGGCCATCATTTCCCATTCCAATTCCCATCCTACCAGCTCCCAGAATTAATGACATTTCTTTAGGATGTTTTCCTGACTTCAGTTGTTCCCTCCACAGGATTAGCATGTGTCAGGTGCTGAGTACACTGGGATGAACCCAGGCTGTCGTGTGGAGCTACAGCTAATAAGAGAGACCAAGTGAAATAGTAAAGAAAATACAGAAGGAAAACCTGTGCTAAGTGCTATGAATAATAACAGTAGGATGAGTGTCATAGAAGTGCTAGCTATGTGCCAAGCATGCATGAACTCAGTAATTCCTTATAACAACTCAGCAGTAGGTAATAGCTTTGTGCCAGTATTAAAGATGAAACTGATACAGAGAGGTTAAGTAACTTGCCCAAGGCCACACAGCCAGTAAGTGGCACTGCTGAGATTGAACTTGGGCTGTCTGGAGAACAGAGAACAGGAGAGAATACTGAGAGAGGGCAGGAGCTCCGAGCAGGTGATAACTGAGTGAAACCTAGCAGCTGAGAAGGAGGCAGCTGTGGGAGGAACTGGGGGAAGAGCACTCCAGGCAGAGGGAACAGCATTCATTGCAGGCTCCAGGGGCAGAGGGTGTGGAGAGCTTGGCGCATCTGAGCAGCTGAATGAGGCCAGTGTGGCTTGGAGTGGAATGAGCAAGGACAGCACAGCTGGAGGACTGAGACGTGGCTGTACGTAGCAGGCTGGGGGCTGGGCCCTGTTTTGAGGTCTGGAATACCCTGCCCACCAGAAAAGTCCTGCCCACCAGACTGTGCACTCCTTGAGGACTCCCTGGCCCCCCAGGCTTGGTGCCACGGTACACAGTCCCTGCACACCGAGCTCAGGGACCAAGGCAGCACATCCTCACGGTTCTTCTCTGAATGGCCAGCACCCGGAAGGTCCCAGCCGCTGTCCCATCCACCCCTTGCTGCTCACAATACACAGTTGGGCAAGAGGACCAGCCCCTGGTACCGAGGAGGTAACTAGAAGTGAGATGATGTGCCTGCTGGCAAGGGACTCAGAACCTCTACCAGCGAGGCTGGGACCTTTCCCATCCCCTGTCTTGACCAGAGAGGCATCTGGGACCTCTGCACCCAAAATGTGGCTTCACTGTCTGTCATACAGACCCACCCACCATCCAAGCCTCCTCTGCCACCCTCACACACTGACAGTGCAGACCCAGGGCTGCCTGCCTGCTTCCCCCGCCTTGCGCACACCGGGCTCCAGGGAGGTGCTCCCTGCCCTTCACCTGTGCCTGGTCCGGCGGCCCCGCTGGCACCCCTGGAGCCCCTGGGTGGCGGGTTCACCGCGGCTCTGCTCGCAGTGTAAGTGCCCAGAGGCCGGCTTGGGGACACTCACACACTTCACACAGGGGCTCCATTTCCTCATCTGCGAGCAGGTCTTCCTGCAGATCTTGCTAGGTCATTGGTGACGTGGGAGACTTTGAGGACTGTAGAACTCGGCACACAATGGGCCACGGGGAACACTGCAATGGCTCTTTGCATCTCATCGGGACTTCAGTTTCCTCTGTGGGTAGATGACAGGGCGGCTGGTCAGCTGAGACGGTAAGAGCTGCCTCTTGTGGAGTACCTGCTGAGTGTCAGGCATGTTTAGAACTGCCCACTGCTCTGCTCGACTGCTGGTATTCATCAGGCTGTGCAGACGAGAACACCAAGGCTCAAGAACACCACTGAGTCGCTTTGAGCCAGCGAGAGAATCCCAGGTCTGACCCCGAGCTGCCGCTGAGCGGGGCGCTGGGGCTGTGGCTCTTGTCCTGGGTCGACATGGCTGGGCCGAGGCACCAACAGTGCTGCCCTGTGGCCACCGTGTCCTGTGGCTCCAGGGGCAGATGGTGCTGGCGGGCGGCTCCCCTGAAGCTCCCTGGCTGTGGGCCTGCATGCTCCTGCCGTTCCCAGGAGCAGCTTCCTCGCTGGTTGGAGGTGGCACCAGGGCAGTGATGGAAAGAACCAGTGCCCGGTGCTTTGGGGACGCAGGGATGAGTCAGACTGGACCTGTCCTCAGGGGCCCCCATGGATCTTTCCTCGGGGAGACAGAGAGGAACGAACTGATGACGACAGCACAGTGTGGCCAGGCTGAGAAGGGGCAGGCCCCGAGGTAGCCCCTCACAGCCTCGGGGACAGGCCCGGCTCCGGGGAGGAGAGACAGCTGCGCGGGAAAGAGCCCGCTCCACAGGAATGGGGGGAGAATTGGGCAGTGACCCCTCAACCGTGTGGTATGTGCATCCTGCCTGGGGCTTCTGGAATAGTAATAATTTGCCCTCAGCAAATCAGACCTTAATTAATGTCAGTATTAAGCATCTTTTGATTGTGGTAATCATTTCACAATGTATACGTATATTAAAACATCACATTGGACAACCTAAATAATATGGATAATCTTTATTTGTCAACTACATCTCAGTAAAGCTGGGAAATTGTAACGAGACATGGGACTTGCCCCCCACCCTCAAGGAGCTTCCTGTCCCCTCATTGGGGCACCACTTTACAGCATAGGAAGCAGGTGTACCCGCTTTACCTAGTCTGCTTGCTCCTGCCCTGGGGCCGTCACTCAGGATGGGATGCTGGGGCAGGCAAACACAGGAGGGGGCTCAGGGGTCCGTACCTTGCCTAATGGGGTGAGTGTGCCTTAGGGTGGGGGGAGTCTTCTCCAAGCAGGGAACCTGTTGCTCACTGTGGGTGGCTGCCGAACCCCAGATCGCCTCACTCCTTGGCCTTGCCCAGCTTGTGACCTCTAGAACAGGCTGTGTTCCACCCCTGGGGGTGTGGCCCTGCTCCCAGGCCTGAAACTCATTAGAGGTTGGAAGGGAGTGGCCCAGGAGCCTTCCTAGAGTAGCCTCAGGTGCCAGCACACGCCAGGCTGAGCTCCACCAGGTGGGTCTCAATTTCCTTGATTCCTTGGGGAGGGAGGGTGTGGAAAGACCCGCTTCTCTCCTTCTCTACGCCTGTGAGCGGTGGGAGGCACGGATGAGACTCCTGCTGGGTTAGTGAGTGAGTAGCGGCACACCTTTCCCAGCCTGTTTCCTCTCCTGTAACTTGGGGGCTTGAGGCTAATAATGGTCCCTGTCATTTGAGCCTGTTTAGTGCCAAGCAGCTCTAGTCCATGCTGGCAGTTACAGAGATGCGTTTTATGAGATTAAATGGTGTGCCGACATGCCTTGAGAGCAGTGGGGTGCGTGGGGAAGGGTGGGGGAGAAGAAGGGGCTGAGGATTAAATGACTTTAGGCCAAGGGGAGGGACCCTCCACCCCCTGGAAGAAAATGGGGAGGGGACAAGCACAGAATTGCTTCCCTGCTCCCCCCACCGCACCCTGAGGGCCTGCAGAGACTGAGTGTAGGCCCCACCCCCACCGGCCCCACCTGGCTTCTGAAGGTAGAGAGCTTCCGGCAGCCAGGCTCAGGTGTCTGCACAAACCTGATCTCAGCTAGGCAGGCAGGAGGCTGGGAGGCACTTCTGAGCCTGCTCCGCCTGTGGCTAGGCCGCGGTGGGATGATGATGTGGGGTGCTGCCCAGGGGGGATGGACAGGTCAGAGACCACCCCTTCCAGTTTTTCTCCATTCCATACCACCTGGGAGTCAGGGACTCCGGGAGGCAGCCCATGGAGGGTCTCCAGAGTGCCAGGCTCTGTCTCAGAAGCCCCCGGGCTGGTGACTGGGTTTCCCTCCGACTGGCATCCTCTTCTGGAGTCAGAGAACCCAAGTTCAATCTCACTCTGTCTTTTCTTGGCCATGTGTCCTTGGGTGGATCTTTCCCTGATCCCTGAGTTTCTTTTTTCTCAACGATAAAGTGAGGACCTCTGCTTCAGAGTGGAGCTGAGAATTAAAGGACCCCCAAGGACTAGGCCTGGCACACAGTCGGCACAATGAATGGCTGCCATCAATATCTGAAAAGGGATCTTTGAGCTTCTGCGTGGGCAATTCTTGGGCAGCCCCTGTTCTGCAGGCAGCTCTCCAGCTCAGGGGGACCCCTCTCCTGTTCCATTAGCAGGCAGATGAGCTCTAATAGCTCCCAGCCTCTAGGTAACAACATCCCTCCCCTGTCCCCGTGTCCCCTTCCCCACAACAATCTCTGAAAGTTTTCTGTGGTCCCTGCTTCCACTTCTTTACCTCTCCTCCTTTCTCTAATTCACTCTGGTTGGACTCCTTCTCCCTCCTTCTGCTCCCTCGTAGCTTCTCTCCCCTTGTGCCTTCGGAGGGAGGTCCACCCCTCCTGGGCTCCTCCCGCCTCACCCAGTGCCCCTTCTCAGTCTCCTTTGCAGGGTCCTCCTCCCACCTTACCTCTGAATAGCTGTCTTGGCCCTCTCTTCAGACGATGTCTGTTCTGGTTGCTATGTTATGTGACAAACTACCCTCGAAACTTAGTGGCTTAAAACAAGAACCATTTTATTTATTTGTTTGTTTGTTTGTTTATCATTATTTTTTTAAAATATATTTTATTGATTTTTTTCACAGAGAGGAAGGGAGAGGGATAGAGAGTTAGAAACATGGACGAGAGTCGACCAGCTGCCTTCTGCACACTCTCCACTAGGAATGTGCCTGAAACCAAGGCACATTGGTTGACTGGAATCGAACCCGGGACCCCGGAGTCCGCAGGCCGACTCTCTATCCACTGAGCCAAACCGGTCAGGGCAAGAACCATTTTATTATATTTTGAGATTTGTTTGTTAGGAATTGGACGGGGCTTAGCTGGGTGACTGTTCTGCTCTGCATGGAGTTGATGGAGATTACATCATCCAAGATTACTTGGGGGTGTTCAGCTGGTGGGTGGGCTGGACTAGGGAGTCCAAAATGGCATGGCGGGTATCTGGCCGCTTGGCATGGCCGGAAGGCTGGGCCTCGCTGGGACTGTCATTCCAACGTGGGGCCTTTTTCGTATGACGTCTCAGGGTGGTCAGACTTCCCACCTGGCAACCGCTGCACCAGAGCAAGGGCTCCAAGAGGCCTGAGTGGAAGCTGCCAGGCTTCTCATGATCCAGCCTCAGAAGTCACCAGGTGAAATGTCACAACCTGTGACATAGATTCAAGTTGGGGAGGGGGAGGTTAGACTTGACCTGTCCCAGGGAATAGCGGCAAAGGATTAGCAGCCATATTGGACTGACCACAGGGTGCAGAGTCCTGTGGATCTTAAATGCCCAAATACTCTCATGTCTCCAGCTGCAGCTCTTCCCCAGTGGCCTCCAATCTTGAACATTGTTGCCTCCTTGACATCTCTCTCTAAATGTTTAATAGGATATCAGAAATTCTTGGTTCCATCCCCTACTTATTTCTCCCCAATCAGCTCCAACTCATAACCAGCACCGTCACCACCAGCCATGTGTCTGAGACCTGGGTCCTGCCTGCATCCTCCCTTTCTCTCATGCTCAGGTGTGGAATCCGTCAGCACTGCTGGCTCCACCTCCCAGTACTCCCTGGAGTCATCATCTCTCTGCATCTCCACTGTTACTAGCCCAGCCTGAGCACCATCACCTCTCCCTGGACGGCAGTGGCCCATGAGCAATCTCCCTGCTTTCTCTCTCTCACCCTCTAATTCACCCCCACACAACAGCAGAGTGATCTTAAAATGCAGGTCAGGTCACCTCCCTCCCCACTTACAGCTTCCAGTTCTTCCCACTGGAACCAACGAGGCTTTGGGTGACAATGGCCCTTCTTGTCTGTTCCCCTGGCTGCACTTCCCATTGCCCTCCCCCCCGCCGCACGACTCCAGCCCTGGCCTCCCTGCTGTTCCTCTGGCAGCCAAGCCCACCCTTGTCCCTCCTGGGGATCTTTGTACCTCTGTTCCCCAGATCCAACCTTGTGTCCCCAGAGCCTTGCAAAATCACTCCTTTTTGTCATTCATTCAGATCTCGATTATCCAACCTGAATTAGCTCCTCCCATCCACCACCTTCTCTCTTTGTCACATCCGCCATTTTATTTATTTTTTTGGTAGCACTTTTCACTCTCTAAAATTATTTTATTCCTTTATTTGTTTACTAGAGGCCCGGTGCACAAATTTGTACATGGGTGGGGTCCGGCCTGATTGGGGCCGATCATCCTTGATGTTTCTATCTCTTTTTCCCTCTCCCTTTCTCTCTGAAGAAAGAGAGAAATATATATCCTATATAATATCCTATATAATAAAAGCCTAATATGCTAACTGTCCAGTCATCTGGTCAACTGTTCAACCAATCAAAGCTTAATATGCTAATGGTATGCTAAGACCACTCAATTGCTCACTGTGATGTGCACTGACCACCAGGGGGCAGACAGTCGACCAGTTGACCAGTCACTATCATGTGCACTGACAACCAGGGGGCAGACTCTCAGACTGGTCGGTTAGCTTGCTGCTAGGGTCCAGCTGATCAGGACTGAGCAAGATGGGCCAGACACACCCTAAGCCTTCCCACGGTCCCTCCCTAGCTAGCCAACCTCCCTTATCCCTCCCCTCCCTAGCCCAATTGTGCACTGATGGGGTCCCTCGGCCTGGCCTGCGCCCTCTCACAATCCAGGACCCCTCAGGGGATGTTGGAGAACTGGTTTTGGCCCAACAGCAGAAGGACCAGTCGCTATGACACACACTGACCATCAAGGGGCAGATGCTCAACACAGGAGCTGCCCCCTTGTGGTCAGTGCACTCCCACAGGGGAAGCGCCTCTCAGTCAGAAGCCAGGCTATGCCTGGTGAGCACAGTGGTGGTGGCGGGAGCCCCTCCCACCTCTGTGGCAGTTGGACATCCTCTGAGGGCTCCTGGACTGCGAGAGGGCGCAGGCTGGGCTGAGAGACCTCCCCACCCCAGTGCACGAATTTTTTGCACTGGACCTCTAGTATATGTATAAAAGAAGGATCTATGTTGATCCCCAACCAGAATTGGGCTCTCTCTAACCTTGTCCATCCCTGTCTGGTTTTGGTTTCATACCTTACTAGGATCCTTCCTGTCCTCTGACCCAGCCAGTCCTTAGGTTTACAGCTAGAGGCCTGTCACTCAGGTCAAATGTAGCCCAGCCCCCTCACTGTCCCTCCTCAGGTATGGCTGTCCTTTGTCACTCCCTGTTCCCTCACAAGGCTGGGCCACACCCCAGTGAGGGGCTGTCTTCTCCCACCCACTAAATCTTTCCTGCCCTAACCATGCTCCCACCGCTCATGACAGCAGAAGCCTGCAGCAGCCACAGGGTGCTCCTTTACTTACAGCAGGAGTTGTCACTGTTGAGCTGTGGACAGATGAAATCATGTGGCTGTTTATGCATAAACAACCATTAAGTTAGAGCCACCCAGCATGCGTATAACTTAAAGCAAAGGGATGGCAATAGAAAAAAATGTAAATGCAGGTTGATACCGTAAATCTTGTTTATTTTCGTCTGCTCGGTGTGATGTTCGTGTGAGGTTTCAGGTGGCCATCAGTGAGCGGATGTGTCTTTATTCCAGCCATTTGATCCAATGTTGAACGGGGCAGACGAATGTGGTAGTCACAGGAGGCTCCTCCCAGGGTCAGCTGAACGCATGCAC
>PVJC01038769.1:0-16600 GCA_004026665.1 Murina feae | reverse complement strand
AGGAAAAGGCTGGCCTGACCACGAGCCTCCACAGTGTGCCTGGTGGCAGGTCCCCAGCAGGTAGACACACACAGGAGGACTGCTCCGAGCCTCAGATGCAGCTGGGGGCAGGTCCCCAGTGGCCACACACACACACACACACACACACACACAAAAGGCGCCTGGCAGACTGGGGCCATCATAGGACATCCACTGAGGGATCCTAGACTGTGAGAGGGCACAGGCCGGGCTGAGGGACTCCCTCCACCCCGAGTGCACAAATATTTGTGCACTGGGCCCCTAGTATATATATAATGAAAAATTACTCAACCATGAAAAAGAATCAAATTATGCTATTTACAACATGATTGGACTTAGAGTGTGTTATGTTAAGTGTAATAACTTAGGGAAAGACAAATGTGATATGAGTTCACTTATATGTGAAATCTAAAAATAAAATAAACAAACAAAATGAAACAAAAAAACTTATAGATACAGAAAACAATCTGATGGTTTCCAGAAAGGAGAAATGTGAAGGGATAGGCAGAACAGGGGAAGAGGATTGAGAATAATCGTCATTTTGCAACAAAGATGGTGACACCCATAGGGGCTAGGAGGATGCTGGTGGCGTCACCTCAGCAACTTGAGCCCAGCAGGAAAGAGGCTCAGCAGGCAGCACCCAGAAGGGCCTGCTGGGCAGTGGCAGCGGCAACTGGGGAGCAGGAAATTGGAACCCACAGGCAGCACCCAGAAGGTCCTGCTGAGAGGTCACCATGGTGACCTGTGAACAGACAAGTGGGGCCTGCAGGCAGCACCCAGCAGGGCCTGCTGGGCTGTCACCATGGAGACCCATGAGCAGACAAGGGGGGCCCCAGGCAGAACCCAGAAGGGCCTGCTTGCCCATCTGTGGTGTGAGCCCCACAGAGAGCACAGAATCACATGGAGTGGGCCCAAGCGGTCAGTAGCACATGCCCTGAGGGATCCCAAATTGGAGAGAGTGCAGGTTGAGCTGAGGGACCTCCCTACCTGCCCTCCACTGCCCCATGCACAAATTTCGTGCACCAGGCCTCTAGTAGGGATATAATGACAGTATAGGGAATATAGTAACAATCTAATCTAATAAAAGAGTAATATTCAAATTAGCCATCACTCTGAGACACCTAATCCATGCCCATCAGCCAAGTCATGACCACCAGCCAATCAGAGCAACTGTATGAAAATTAACCTAGCCAAGATGGTGGCCGGCAGCCATGGAGCTAAAGCAAGCAGGAGGCTTCTGTTTGGAGGAAACTGCCTGCCTCAGCCAGCTGGGCCTCTGCTCAAGTCAACAATGTTTCAATTATAGAAGCCACAGAGCTGAAGCAAGCAGGAGGCTTTGTTGCTTGCCTAGGCCTCCGCTCAAAGCAACAAAGTTTCAATTATAGAAGATAAATAAACCCCGGAAACATGATTCCAGACAGTCTCACTGGAACGTTGGGTCAATGGCAGCTGTGGGCAGCCTGAAAATAGCCCTCATCCCCTCACCCAGACTGGCCAGGTATCCCAGTAGGAACCCAAACCTTGAAGGGGTTGTGGACAGCCTGAAAATAGCCCTCAGCTCCTCACCCATGTTGCCCAGGCACCCCAGTAGAGACCCGAACCCTGAAGGGACTGTGGGAAGCCTGTAAACGGCCCTCAGCCCCTCACCCAGGCTGGCCACTCTCCCATGGGGTGAGAGTCTCCAACTGGGGGAATTGGCCAGCCTGCAAATAGCCATCAGTCCCTCACCCAGGCTGGCCAGGCACACCAGCAGGTGGACATCCCCTGAGGGGTCCTAGACTGCGAGAGAGCACAGGCTGGGCTGAGGGACCCCACCAAGTGCACAAATTTTTGTGCATTGGGCCCCTAGTCTATATAATAAAGAGCCAGGGTTGTAATGACCATTATGACTGAAGGCTCAACCAGACTGGAAGTCAGTGCTGATTGAGGCCACTGACTGCCGCTGCTGCAGGTATAACGACCCAGCCCTGACTGCCTAGGGGACTGTGGATCAGGCCCAGAGAGAGGCCTGCAGAGAGAGAGGCAGGGTCTGATCTGTAGCTTCTGTGGCAGCCATTGATCAGAACTTGACTCTCTTTCTCCCCCAGGCTAGCCAACAGCCCTGCCTCCATTTCTCTCCAGGCCTCCACTGGGGAGGCTGATCAACCCAGTCTTTCTAATCAGACCCCATTGATAGGCCCAGAGGTGCTGACTGGCATAGAAACTGACCAATCAGAACCAAATCTGGGTCAACTGTGAGGAACCAAAGGCTGCCTAGGAGGCGGAGCCTTTGACACTGATTGGCATAGAAACTGACCAATCAGAACCAAATTGGCTGACAGAGGAGAGCAGTTGGGAGCGAGATCAGGCTGGTAGGGAAGGGCAATTAGGGGTGATCAGGCAGGCAGGCAGGTGAATGATTAGGAGCCAGCAGTCCCAGATTGTGAGAGAGGTTTAGGTCCGATCCCTGTGGGTGGTCAGACGTCCCCGATTAGAATGGGTTTAGGTTGGGCTGAGGGAACCCCCCCTTCATGCACAAATTTCATGCACCAGGCCTGTAGTATCATAATAACTATGTAAGATGACAGATGATTACTAGACTTATTATGGTGATCACTTTGTGAGGTATATAAATGTTGAACCACTATGTTGTACACCTGAAACTAATATAACATTGCATGTAAACTATAATTATAAATAAATTTTAAAATTGAAAAAGTTTTACTGAAACAGTAGGTAACATTTACTCAAGACAGAATCAGAGCTAGTAAAAACTTCTGACATTGTATCTTTAAATCAAACATGCAAATTAGCATTATGTATGTTTATGAGGTTTATAAATGTTTTTGTTGCAGTATGTGAAAAATAATAATTTAATATAAGTGAAGTATTTTTGTCCAGGTATGAAATTCTCAAAAAATGTACATGCACACTACAAATATGGATCTTATCTGGAAAACTGTTATGATCTCATCACTACCAAATTGCATTCAACACAATTCACCCCCCCCCCAAACAAGAGCACAAGATATGTAAAACTGAGTAAAATAACACTTCTAAGACTCTGATACTGGAAATACAATTCCTAATGACTTTTTTTTCTTTATATGCATGAAATCATTCACTCGCTCATAACATTAAGCCATTTTCTAATAACACCTTCCAAATTAATAATTTTTTTTAAATTGTAAAGACATTCAGACAGAAACATACTTCGCAGAGGCACAGTAAAGCAGTGGAGAACAGAATACAGATAACAATAGTAAAATTTTGAAGCAGGATGTTTTTAACTTAGATATGCTATGTTCTATTTGCCTATCTTTATAATACCTTCTGCCCTTACTAGAGATATAGGAACTTCAGGTTGGTTAGTCCTACTCTAAAGGGGAAACATTTTCTGATAAATTCATTAAGACAAAGTTATAAAATAATTATAAAGAGATATCCACCCTTTTCTGTCATCCTCTCAAAAACTTTAATCATAGACACTTAACAATAGAAAAGGACCTTGAGGCTCATCTGTTTCAGTGCTTCTAAAAATTTTAATTATACAAACTAGTAAATTTAATTTTATTTTGTATGTTTATAAGGAAACTAGAGGCTTGGTGCAGGAATTCGTGCATGGGTGGGGTCTGCCCGGGGGGTGGGGACATGGGAGGTTGGCTGGCCAGCCCTGTCCCCAATCAGGGTGGAAGGATTGATTGGGGATAGGGCTGCCTGGGGGAGGTGCCGCAGGTAGTTGGCTAGCTGGTCCCAACCCCTGGTCAAACTCTCAGTAGAGGGGACAATTTGCATATTAGCCTTTTTTTATATAGTATTAGCATTGAGTTGTCAAGTTGTTTTGCTAAATAAGAACATTTAATTTTTTTCGAACGCTGGCATAAAAAATACAAGTAGCTGCATAAAAGTTCACTACATTTTAAATATATTTCCTCATTATGCCAACATTTGATTTTTCTCTCTATAAGCCCTACATGCTCTTATACAGATGTTTAAAAATCTCAAGTGACAGAATTCCTTTAATTTCTTTTTCAAGAATGGCACTAATAACTTGATTATATCACTAGAAGCCCTCCATATCAAGAATGTTATAGTTCAGTTTCTCTGTACCTCCACATGCAATGTAAAAATAAAGTAGAACTAAAGATCAGATGAAAAGTATTATTTTTTATAAATTATATAAAATTACATGAGTGTTGAAATGTAAATATTGACACATAATGGTGGAACCCAGAAATGAGACCAGTATTCAAGGTGTAGTCTGATGTATGTGGAGCAAAACAAAGTTTTTGTTACCTTCGTTAAACACAATGCCTTGACTACAGGGATCAGCCCAATAATGTTACCTTAACTAGTCAATGAAGTGATCAAAACAGTCAACTTTGTTAAATACTTAGTAATTCAGTAATTCCTTACTGACTAGTTACTTGACTGAATCCACAGACTCTGCCAGTTGTAACATACATAACACAGTAGCGACTTCATGATTTCATTCCTTGTACATGTTGAATAACTAACCTGCATCCACTTTAGAAAGTTAGCTATTAAAAAAAAGACACTTTTCTCTTAAATTTAACTTTTGTTCAATGTATTATTCATTTATCTTACCTCTGGGCCTATTTCTGTTTGTCCAGGTATGAAATTCTCAACCATTTTTATATGCAAACAACAGATAATGATCTTATCTGGAAAACTATTATGATCTTATCAACACCAAATTGCACTTTGGTGCTGGAAGAAATATTGTTTCATTGAGTAGGTTTCTCTTTTGACTTTTCACCAAAGTTCACACACAGTATAAGAGAAAAGAAAGAGTTTTTCCACTTTCTCTCACCCTACCTTTTGTATTTTACCACTCCAACCTCTGCAAATATATATTCTACTTCCTTTGTTTTTTTTTTGTCTCTGTTTTATTTTGCTTTTTGATAAGATAACAAAAATGACACTAAATTTTTGTTGTTTCATTGCATGCACTACTTTTAAGAATATGCATTTTGAGAATATTTATTATATTACAAAGAAAAGGATACAATATATTAAATTAAAGGAATAAAATATATTACTCCACTTATGAAAATATTATAATTATTTTCCAATTCTAAACATAATTTCTCTTATAGAATCTGATATGAGAATTTAAAGTTTCAAACATTCATTCATTCATTCAATATTGTTCACTGTTTGTAAGTTAATAACATAAGAGAACATAATTTATAGCATAAAATTTTAAGGTTAAGAGATGATTTGGAGAAAGCAAAAAAAATAAATAAATAAATAATAGTTCCTGGAATATTTTAGGAGTAATTTTTTCCCCAGAGAGTACGTTTTATTTTTCTCATGTGTGTTACTCCTATTTTTTTAAACTTTAATTTCTTTATTGATTAAGGTATTGCATATGCGTCCTAATTTTAGATGAAATTTGTCATACTATTCAATTACGAAATTATTGCTGTCAGAAAGACAACATGACAATGAAAGTCTTAAATATTTCATTTTGAATCTTCATTTTGTCACTTTCTCTGACCTCAGTTAGTACATGTTCAAAATGGGGATAATAATAGAAATAGCTCTTACTATCTCAGAGTTTGTGAATTTCAAAGGAGATAGGGGGAGCCTTTTCTGATCACCCTCCAAGTAATGTAAGACTCCCAGATTACAATTTTGTTAGAAGTACTCCATATGTCTTTTTGTGGTATGAATTTTCATTTAAATTAATAATTTATGTTATTTTTAATGTTTCTTTTTTTTCTTGAGATTAAACTTTTTGATAGGAAATGCCTACTGTCTTATATATTACTGTATCTCTGAGAAAAAGCACAGTGAATGACACGAAGTAACCAATGGGTAAATACTTAATTAATGAAAAATTTTGTAAAATGTACAGCAATTTACTGATTTTTCTATTGTTATGCTCTGTTAAAAGTGATGAAAAAACATAATTGTACTGCATTCTTACAACAAAAAATGAAAAATTTTGGAGGTGATGGATATATTTAGTACCTTGGTTGTGGTGATAATATCACAGGTGCCCTAACTCATCAAGATATATACAATAAAAATTTGCATTTTGTATGTTGATTATACTTTAATAAAGCTTAAAAAAAACAAAAAGAGCAGTAATCATACTAAAAATCAGTTGAGCAATCTAAATGAAATTATAACCTTAACATTTTTACAGATAAAATACTTAAAAATAAGTCATGAATTAAAATCCTAGAAGAAACTATAGGCAGTAAGATTTCTGATTTCTCTCTTAGCAGCATTTTTGTCAATATATATTCTAGGAGAAGGGAAACAAAGAAAAAATAAACAAATGGGACATCAAACTAAGAAACTTCTGTATAGCGAAAGAAACCATCAACAAAATGAAAAGGAATTTAAAAAATTAAAAAATGAAAAGGGAACTCATAGATTGGGGGAATTTATTTGCCAATGATACATCTGATAAGCAGTTAATTTCCAAATTATATAAAGTATTCATACAAGTCAAAAGAAGGAAAACAACAATTCAGTTAATAAGTGATCAGAAGACCTGAATAGATAATTCTCCAAGAGGACATACAAAAGGTCAAGAGACAAATGAAAGAGCACTCAACATCCCTAATCATTACAGAGATGAAATTAAAACCACAGTGAGTTATCACCTCACACATGTCAAAATGGCTATCATCAATAAATCAACAAACAAGCACTGACTAGGATGTAGAAAAAGGGAACCCTCGTGCACTGCTGATGGGAATGCAGACTGGTGCAGCCACTGTGGAGAACAGTATGGAGTTTCCAAAACTAAAACTAAAAATGAAACAAAACTAAAAATGGAACTCCCATTTGACCCAGGGATCTCACTTCTAGGACTATATCCTAAGAAACTTGAAACACTAATCAGAAAGAATATATGCACCCCTATGTTCATAGCAGTGCACGTTACAATAGTTGAGAACTGGAAACAGCTCAAATGCCCATCAGTAGATGAGTGGATAAAAAAGCTGTAGTATATTTACACCATGGAATACTAACTATGCAGCTGTAAAAAAATGGATCTCTTACCCTTTGATACAGCATGGAGGAAACTAGAGAATATTATGCTCAGGCAGTCAGAAAAAGAAAAACATCATACGATCTCACTTGTATATTGAATCTAATGAACAAAATAAACTGACGAACAAAATTGAAACAGAGACGTGGATACATGGAAGAGACTGACAACTATAAGAGGGGTGGGGGAGCAGGGAACTAGAAGAAAGAAGGTGAAGGGATTATCTAAAGACTATATATAACCCATAGACACAGATAATTGTGTGGTGTGTTGGCCAGAACTTGGTGGAGCTATACAAAGTGAGGGAGAGGGGAAATGGTGACAACTGTAATAGTGTAAACAGTAAAAATAAAGTTTAAAAGTATACCAAGACAATCAGTGAAATCAGTGAATTCAAGCAGATTGAGTTATTAATAAACATTCTTAAAACTAGCACTGTTTTCTGCATCAAACATTACTTTTTATCATAAGAATACAAATTATTCTCAAATATATGTATTCAAATATATAATGTACTACAGTATTCTTGAATTTTAAATAACTTCAAAGAGTGGTACCATTCCAAATCTGAATCACTGAACTATAATAGAAACTTGTTTTCCTTTCCTGCATCCTCACTTCTTTCCCTGTTTGTGGCTTCACATACTGGAGCATCATTATGGCAGCAATATAAATGACCCAGTGACAAAACTTGAAGGATTAATTCCTCCTACTTCTAAGAAGTGTTTTTACAGAACTTATATCTATCAGCCACTATACTCCCTCTATACTCCCAATAAGCCCACTCCCTGCACCCCTCCAACATAGACACACAAATCCATCCTACTCTCATAAGGACCAGAAGGAGCAAAACAATCAAATGGGGAAAACAAAACAAAACAAAAAACACTACATCTATTTACAATTTGTTGAATTCCACTATTTTAGAGTATATTTTCATAATATTCACCATAAACACTAAGCAATAATATAAAACCTCTCATTTTTAGCAGAGAATTACTGTCTCTTACATTTGTTAGGAGATGGTTAGTTTTAATATGTCAAGTGCAAAAAAGCTTGCAAAGTTTAATCTGAATAGAGGGTCATAATGACCTCTGGTAACTAGTTTGGTAAATTCAAAATGTTCTACATTTTTATTTGTTATAGAAAAATGCATATAGTCATAAATCATACTCAACTAGAAATTGTGTGAAGAATTTCTATATAGGACAGAAAATGTAACCTCCTTATATAAAATTAAATCTGATGGAATTAGTAGTCGTTATTAGAGACAGGATAAATGTCAAGAATTCATTACTTTGTTTGAAACTGAGTTTATCATAAATCTGTCCTATGACGCATAATAACTTGTACTATTTTGCAGGTTATTTTATAGCAAGTTCAACAGTGTAGGTGAGCGACAACGTGAGCTGCATGGTAATGACTCCCCAGGGAAATCAGCCTTTAGGACACAGTCGTGGGCTTATATGGGCTCTTATTCAAATTGAATAAAACATATATAAAAGTTTATTTTTGTTCTCTTAAGACCATCAGCCAATATACTGACTTCAATTCAAACAGATAAATAACATCAATGGGAAAATAGCAGAAAGGAAATAAATAGACAAACATATTGTTTATTCAGATCTTCTGACCATTTTTTAAAAATATGCTGATTCTTCTAATGTAAACTAAAAGTATTTAGCATATTTTGTTCTGAAAGGCTTGAGTTGATTATATACAACAAAATTTATTTTACATGATTTTGGTCTGCTACAAACTATGGGTTAAGAGGAATGGTAGTCCAATTCGATTTGTTATGAAAAGATAGAACAATCAATTAGAAAGCACATAAAGTAATAATTTTAATTGTTTCATATACAATTAACATATCTAAGTGTGAATATGAACAGCATTAGATCAATGGTTTGCAGAACATAAATCACTTAAAACATATTAGTTTTTCTGCAAAATCATTAATAGACTTTAATATATAGTATTTTTTCTCCCAGAAGATGGATTAGCTTAAAGCTTGAAATTTAGTAGTTACCAGGCTATTTTTTCAGTATATGACATGTAAGTGTCTGTATTGGAAATGTGCAGTGAGAAATTTATATTTAAACATACATGTTATGCTTTTAAAATTCTAAACACAGCACTTTCCAGGCCTTAGGTGTGGAGATGCTAGCCAAAAGCCACCAACCTTAACATAGTGATATAAAAATTCCCACAACATGACCCTCATACTGAGTAGTCCCTGTGCATTGGAACTTTGGGTTGATTAGTCTATCTTTGCACTAAGATGTTCATATTTACAACTATAATATTTCTTTTCATCATAAAACATGCACGTTTTACTTGAGAAGTTTGTGTAAAGAAGGATAGTGTATTTTGGGGGAATGTTGCAGTGATTTTGTTAAAGAAATAGACAATATTTATTTTAAATAATAACTTTAGATGATTGAAATAACCCAATATTCCTCATGCAATTAGGTACATACTATGCTTGTCAAAAACTCTAATTTCCTTTTAAGAATGCATTCTCCTATCCCTTTGTATGCATTGAAAGTCTGACCCAGAACATATCCCTGGTAACTGAAATAAAAATTAAGTTTTACTTTCAAATATTCTTCTTATGTTTTATTATTTTTAAACCTTTATTGTTGGAAATATTACATAGATCCCTCCTTTTTCACCCCATTGTCTATGTTCATGGGTTCTGCATATACGCGTAAAGTTCATTGGTTGATCTCTTACCACCCACCCTTCCTTGCCTCCCCTCTGAGGTTCAATAGTCTGCTCCTGCTTCTATGTCTCTGGGTTTATTTTTGTTCATCAGTTTATTTGGTTTACTAGGTTCCACATATAATACAGATCATGTGATACATACTTTTTCTGACTGGCTAATTTTGCTTAGTATAATACTTTCCAGATTCATCCATGCTGTTGCAAATGGGAAGAGTTCTTTTTTATTGATGCAGAGTACTCCATTGTGTAAATGTACCACAGTTTTGTTTTGTTTTGTTTTTATCCACTCATCTGCTGATGGGCACTTAGGCAGTTTCCAAATCTTAGCTATGGTAAATTTTGCTGCTATGAACATAAGGATGCATATATCCTTTCCGATAAGTGTTTTGGGTTTCTTAGGATATATTCCTAGTAGTATGATCACTGGGTCAAACGTGTGTTCCATTTTTTACTTTTTGAGGAAACTCCATACTGTTTTCCATAATGGCTGCAATAGTCTGAATTCCCACCAACAGTGTACAAGGGTTCCCTTTTTCTCCACAACCTCCCCAACACTTGTCTTTTGTTGATTTGTTGATGATAGCCATTATGACAAATGTGAGGTGATATCTCATTGTCATTTTGATTTGCATCTCTTGGATGATTAGTGACTTTGAGCATTTTTTCATATGTCTCCTGGCTTTCTATATATCCACCTTTGGAGAAGTGTCTATTGCTCATTTTTTAATTGGATTGTTTGTCTTCCTTTTGATAAATTGTATGAGTTCTTTATATATTTTGGACATTAACCTCTTATTGGTTGTATTATTGGCAAATCTGTTCCCCATGTAATGGGCTCTCTTATTATTTTGTTGATGGTTTCTTTTTCAGTGTAGAAGCTTTTCATTTTAATGTCCCATATGGTTATTTTCTCCTTAGTTTTCATTTCTTAGGAGATATATCAGTAAAGATACTGCTACAAGAGATGTCTGAGATTTTGGTGCCTATGGTTTCTTCTAAGACTTTTATGGTTTCACATCTTACATTCAAGTCTTTTATTCATTTTGAGTTTATTCTTATCTATGGTATAAGTTGGTGGTCTAGTTTCACTTTTTTGCATGTACCTGTCCGATTTTTCCAAAACCACTTATTAAAAAGACTATCTCTGCTTCATTATTTGTTCTTGCCTCCTTTGTCTAATATTAATTGAGCATAGTGCTTTGGGTCAATGTCTAGGTTTTCTGTTCTATTCAATTTATCTATATGCCTCTTTTTGTGCCAGTAACAGACTATTTTGAGCACAGTGGCTTTGAAGTCCAACTTGGTATCTGGTATTGTGATCCCTCCAATTTTGTCTTTCTTTCTCAAGATTGTTGTGGTTATTTGGTATCTTTTTTGGTTCCATATAAATTTATGGAGTGTCCCTTCTAGGTCTGTGAAATATGCCGTTGGTATTTTAACTGGGATTATATTGAATCTATAGATGGTTTTTGGTAGTATAGACATTTTAGTGATGTTAATTCTAACAATCCATGACCACAGTATATCCTTCCACTTGAGCATATCTTCCTCTATCTCTTTTTTCAACATCCTGTAAATTTCTGAGTACAAGTCTTTTACCTACTTGGATAAGTTTATTTCTAAGTATCTTAATTTTTTTCCTGTTCTTTATATTTCCTTTTCTTTTTTTATTGCTTAAAATATCACAAAGAGTAGTACATATGTCTCTTTTTCCCCCTTGACATTCGCCCAGCCTCCCCTACCCTCCAGTGTCTTGTGTCCGTTGGTAATGCTAATATGGATGCATAAAAGTCCTTTGCATGATCTCTTTCTCCCCCCCACAACTCTCCACGGCCTTCCTGCTGTAGTTTGACAGTCTGTTTGATGCTGCTCTGCTTCTGTATATATTTTTGTTTATCAGTTTATAATGGTCTTTATTATCCATAGATGAGTGATGCCATGTGGTATTTTTCCTTCTTTGATTGGCTTATTTCACTTAGCATAATGCTCTCCAGTTCCATCCATGCTGTTTCAAATGGCGAGAATTCCTTCTTTTTTACAGCAGCATAGTATTCCATTGTGTGGATGTACCACTGTTTTCTAATCTATTCATCTGCTGATGGGCACTTAGGGTGTTTCCAAATCTTAGCTATGGTGAATTGTGCTGCTATGAACATAGAGGTGCATATATATCCTTTCAGATTGGTGTTTCTGGCTTCTTGGGATATATCCCCAGAAGTAGGATCACGGAGTCAAATGGCAGTTCCATTTTTAAATTTTTGAGGAAACACCATACCGTCTTCCACAGTGGCTGCACCAGTCTTCATTCCCACCAGCAGTGCACAAGGGTTCCTTTTTCTCCAATTCCTCTCCAGCACTTGTCATTTGTTGATTTGTTGATGATAGCCATTCTGACAGGTGTGAGATGGTACCTCACTGTTGTTTTGATTTGCATCTCTTCGATGATTAGTGACTTTGAACATGTTTTCATATGTCTCTTGGCTTTCTGAATGTCCTCTTTTGAAAAGTGTCTATTTAGGTCCTTTACCCATTTTTATTGGATTGTTTATCTTCCTTGTGTTAACTTGAGTCCCCTATAAATGTTGGAGATTAAACCCATATCAATGAGAACATTGGCAAATCTTTATTGGTGATAACATTTGCAAATATGTTCTATCATGCAGTGGGCTTTCTTGTTGTATAGTTGATAGTTTCTTTTGCTGTGCAGAAGCTTTTTATTTTGATGTAGTCCCATTTGTTTGTTTTCTCTTTAATTTCCAATGCCCTAAGAGCTGTATCAGATGAGAAATTGCTTCAGCATAAATCTGAGATTTTGTTGCCTTTAAATCCCTCTAGTGTTTTTATGGTTTCCTGCCTTACATTTAAGTCCTTTATGCATTTTGAGTTTATTTTTTGTGTATGGTGTAAGTTGATGGTCTAGTTTCATTTTTTGGCATGTATCTGTCCAATTTTCCCAACAACATTTATTGAAGAGACTTTCATGACTCCGTTGTATGTTCTTGCTTCCTTTGTCAAATATTAATTGAGCATATTGGTTTGGGTCGATTTCTGGGCTCTCTATTCTGTTCTATTGGTCTATTTGTCTATTCTTGTGCCAGTACCAGGCAGTTTTGAGCACTGTGGCTTTGTAATACATCTTGATATCTGGTATTGAAATTCAACCTACTTTGTTCTTCTTTCTCAGGATCGCTGCAGGTATTTGGGGTCTTTTTTTATTCTAGATGAATTTTTGGAGAGTTCGTTCTAGGTCCGTGAAATATGCCATTGGTATTTTGGTGGGGAGTGTGCTGAATTTATAAATTGCTTTGGGTAATATGGACATTTTAATGATATTGATTCTACCAATCCATGAACATGGTATGTTTTCCCATCTGTTTATGTCTTCCTCTATCTCTTTTTTCAACATCCAGTAGTTTGCTGAGTAGAGGTCTTTTACCTCTTTAGTTAAATTTATTCCTGGTATCTTAATTTTTTGGTGTGCTGGTACATGGGATTGCTTTTTTAGTCTCTCTTTCTGTAAGTTCAATATTGGTGTATAGAAAGGCCATAGATTGATTGGTGTTCATTTTCTAACCTGCTACATTGCCAAATTCATATATTCAATATAATAATTTTTTGTTGGAGTCTTTAGGGTTTTTTATGTACAATATCATGTCATCTGCGAATAAGGACAGTTTTACTTCTTCTTTTACAATTTGGATGTCTTTTATTTCTTCATCTTGTCTAATTGCAATGACTAATACTTCCAGTACTATGTAAAACAGGATTGGTGAGAGTGGGCATCCCTGTCTTGTTCCTGTTCTAAGGGGAAATAGCTTTAGTTTTTGCCCATTCAATATGATGTTGGCTGTGGGTTTGTCATATATGGCTTTTATTATGTTGAAGTATGATCCTTCTATTCCCACCTTGCTGAGAGTTTTTATCAAAAATGGGGGGTTGTTGGATTTTGTCAAATGCTCTTTCTGCATCAATTGATATGACTATGTGGTTTCTATCTCTCAATTTGTTTGTGATGTATTATGTTTATTGATTTGTGAATATTGTACCATCCTTGCATCCCTGGGATAAATCCTACTTGGTCATGGTGTATGATCTTCCTGATGTATTGCTGGATCCGATTTGCCAGGATTTTGTTGAGGAATTTGGTGTCTATGTTCATGAGGGTTATTGGCCTGTAATTCTCTTGCATTGTGTTCCCTTCATCTGGTTTTGGTATTAGGATAATGCTGGCTTCATAGAATGAACTTGGATGTGTTCCTTCCTCTTGAATTTTTTGGAATAGTCTGAGGAGAATAGGTTTTAGTTCTTCCTTGAATCTTTGGTAAAACTCCCCTGTGAAGCCATCTGGCCCCAGGCTTTTGTTCGCTGGAAGCTTTTTGATTACTGCTTCAATTTCTTCCATAGTTATTGGCCTATGAAGATTTTTAGATTCTTCCTGATTGAGTTTTGGAAGGTTGTATTTTTCTAGGAATATGTCCATTTCCTCCAGGTTGTTCAGTTTGTTGGAATAAAGTTACTCATAGTATTTTTTAACAATCCTTTGTATTTCTGTGGGGTCTGTTGTTATTGCTCCTCTTTCATTTCTGATTTTGTAATTTGGGTCCTTTCTCTTTGCTTCTTGGTGAGCTTGGCTAGCAGTTCATTAATCTTGTTTATCCTTTCAGAGAACCAGCTCTTGGTTTTGTTGATCTTTTGTGTTGTTTTTTTTTTGTTGTTGTTTGTTTGTTTGTTTCTATGTCATTTATTTCTACTCTGATCTTTATTATCTCTTTCCTTCTGCTTACACTGGGCTTTTCTTGTTGCTCTCCTTCTAATTCTTTGAGTTGTAGGGTTAGGTAATTTATTATCATTGTTTCCTGTTTTTTGCACTAGGCTTACACAGTATGAACTTTCCTCTCAAGACTGCTTTCACTGTGTCCCATAGGTTTTTAATTGTTGTGTTTTCATTGTCATTTGTTGCCATGATATTTTTAATTCTTCTTTGATCTCTGTGGTAACCCAGTCATTGTTTAATAGCATGCTATTTAGTCTCCATGTGTTTAATTTTTGGGATCGTTTTTATTATAGTTGATTTCCAGTTTTATGCCATTGTGATCTGAGAAGATGTTTGATATGATTTATATCTTCTTGAATTTGAAGAGACTTTGCCTGTGACCCAATATATGGTCTATCTTTGAGAATGACCCATGTACACTTGAGAAGAATGAATATTTTGTGGCTTTGTGATGAAGTGTTCTGAAGATGTCAATTAATTCCATCTGATCTAGTGAATCATTTAGGATTGAGCTTTCTTTGCTGATTTTTTGTTTAGAGGATTTGTCCAGTGGTGATAATGGGGTATTACAGTCCCCTACTATAATTGTATACTGTTAATCTCTCCCTTGTTATCCTCCAGAAGGTTTTTTATGTATTTGGGTGCTCCTATATTGGGTGCTCCTCCCTTTAGTATCATGAAGTGGTCTTCCTTATCTCTTTTTATGTCCTTCACTTTGAGATCTAATTTGTCAGATATAAGTATTGCTACCCCAGCTTTTTTTTTCATTTCCATTTGCCAGAAAAAGCTTTTTTCATCCCTTCACCATCAGTCTGTGTACATCTTTTGTTCTGAGGTCAGTTTTCTGTAGACAGCAGATATATGGGTCATGTTTTCTTATCCACTCAGTTACCCTATGTCTTTTGATTGGGGTATTTAAACCATTTACTTTTAAAGTTATTATTGATAGGTACTTGTTTGTTGCCATTTTAATTCTTTACCCCTGTGTTCCTCTTTGTTTCCATTTTTTTTTTCTGTTTATAACATACTCTTTAGCATTTGTTGTATTGCTGATTTGGTGGTAACAAACTCCCTTAGTCCTTTTTTTGTCTGTGAAGCTCCTGATTTCACCCTCAATTTTCCTTGATAGCCTTGCTGGGTACAATATTCTTGGATTCAGACCCTTCATTTGCATGACTTTGTGTATTTCATTCCATTCCCTTCTTGCCTGATGTGTTTCTTTTGAGAAGTCTGTCACTAGTCTAATGGGGGATCCTTTGTAGGTAATTTTTTCTCTCTCTCTCTCTCTGGATGCTTTTAAGGTTCTTACTTTGTTGTTGTTGTTTGCCAATTTAATTATGATGTGCCTTGGCATTGGTCTTTTGGGGTTCATTTTGTTTGGGACTTTATGAGCTTCCTGGATTTTTGTGAATTTTGTTTTCCCTACATCAGGTAAGTTTTCTGTCATTATTTCTTAAAACAAGCCTTTTATTCCTTGCTCAGTTTCCTCTCCTTCTGGCACCCTATTACATTGATGTTGTTTCTTTTCATGTTGTCCCAAAGTTCTCTTAGGCTCTCCTCCTGCTTTTTCATTTTTTTTCTGCTCTGCTAGGCTATTTTTTCCTATCCTGTCTTCTAACTCACTGATGCAATCCTCTGCTTCTTATAATCTACTGTTGATGCTTTCTATTGAGTTCTTTAGAGCAGCGAGGTCATTTTTCATTTCTTCTTGGTTCTTACACATATTATTGAATTTGTCTTCCATTCTTTTCATCCACCTTATGACCATTTCTCTGAATTCCTTCTCTGACAGGTTGCTTGCCTCCATTTTATATACTTCCTTTTCTGGTGACGCCTGTTTCTCTTTCATATGCAGGCTGTTTCTGTTTCCCCATGATCTCTCTTCTCTGGGTATCTGATTACATAGTTCTCTTTCTCCTTTATCTCAGCGAAATATGACCTTTCCGTGAGGAGTCGCAGGGCTCCTCTGAGTCCACTACTAACAAGAACCGGTATTCATGGGTTCGTAGCTGGTCCCAGGGTGCCTCTGTTGCAGGATTCCTGGATGTATAGGCTTGTGATAACAG
>PVJC01038768.1:0-16478 GCA_004026665.1 Murina feae | reverse complement strand
GAGAAGCCTGGGGGGTGGGGGGACGGGACCAGCCGGGGGACCTCAAGGCCCCCTCCTGGGAAGCCTATGGGGTGGCCAGCGCCTCCCCATCGCTTCCCAGGCAGATGGCCCGGAGGGTCAGTGGGAGTTATGGCCAGCCTGCAAACTACCCTCAGCCCCTCACCCAGGCTTGCCACACCTCCTGGGGTGAGGGTCTCCACTGGGGAGCTTGACCAGCCTGCAAACAGACATTGGCCCCTCACCCAGGCTGCCCAGACTCACCAGCAGGTGGACATCCCCAGAGGGGTCCCAAACTGTGAGAGGGCACAGGCCGGGCTGAGGAAACAACCTCCCCCCCACACACACACACCGCCCCAGTGCACAAATTTTTGTGCACCGGGCCCCTAGTATACATATAAGCCTAAGTGACCAGAATGACTGGTTGCTATGATGCACACTGAAAACCAGGGGGCAGATGCTCAACGCAGGAGCTGTTCCCTGGTGATCAGTGCACTCCCACAGCCAACCTCCCTGGCCAGCGAACCTCCCTCGGTACCTCCACTTGGCCAGCAGGCCCTGATCACCTGATCTGGGTCAGACCCTGGACTGGGATGGGGAACCAGGGTGGATGGTGGCAGATGTAGCCCCATTCTCAGGGAGGCCTAGGCCCGGCTTCCTCCTCTGGGCCAGCAGCCAACCTCCTGTGCCTTATCCCTCCCCAGGCCCCACCACCCACCCGCCCAGGGGCAGTGCAGCAGCAAGAGAAGGAGGAGGAGAGGGCAGGTATGGAACTGCACAGTGGCAGAGCACCAACGATGGTGTCAATGTCCAGTGTCCATTCCTTCTGCACCCAGCCCAGCAACCATCACCTCCTCTCTGGCCTGGCCCTGATTGCCCTGATCCCGATCAACCCTGATCACAGGCCAGGCCTAGGGACCCCACCCGTGCATGAATTTCATGCACTGGTCCTCTAGTTGTAGTTATAAGCTTCTTGGGAAAATCAGAAGTACTAGTATACTAGCCATACTGACAAGAAAGTATTTTTGGCATCCCCTGGTACTTGGACCTTTTCCACATTAGGTTACTATAAAATCACCTAAATCTCTTACTCATTCCTGCTGACAACTAAATGACAGAGTGCCTTGGGGGAAATGCTAATTTTCAATTTGTATATTAGATGAACTACCTGGAGAAGATTTCTGACTTGATATCCACCTCCCACCTTGTTCTAAAATACAATTAAAGCAGTGGTTCCCAACCTTTTTATGGCCATGCCCCACCTAAGTATCTCTAAAATCCTGATGCCCCCCCCCCCCCCCGCCCCCGACTTATAATTCTTATTATTCAAAAGTGAACTATTCATGTGGAGGAAGCCTAAAAGGCCATTAACGGTCTAAACAAGCTTCCACAGACACAGGGCATCCATAAAAGAGAAAAATAAAAGAATAACAGGACAGTTGAAGTACTGAAGAAGAAATCACTAAGAAATTATTTAAAAAATAAGTGAGCAAAAAATAGCAAATAAAGTTTCAAAACATAATAGAGAACTGAAATACATAAATATGTCACAATGTATATTTATATAGTGTACTAGAGGCCTGGTGCACGAAATTTGTGCATGGCAGGGTGGGTAGGGCAGTGTCCCTCAGCCTGGCCTGCACCCTCTCGCAATCTGGGACTCCTCTGGGGATGTATGACTGCCGGTTTAGGCCTGATCCCTGTTACACTCCTGAATTAAATGATTGCAATGTGGTTACAAAATTTTGTTGCTGATCCCTGGGGGATCAGGCCTAAACTGGCAGTCAAACATCCCTCGTGCAATTTGAGACCTCTGGCTCCTAACTGCTCACCTCCATGTCTGATCACCCCAAACCCCTCTCCTGCCTGCCTGATTACCCCTAACCGCTTGCCTGCCTGCCTGATCACCCTTAACTGCCTCTGCCTCAGCCCCTGCCGTGGTGGCTTCGTCCGGAAGGATGTCCAGAATGACATCTGGAAGGTTATTCGGCTGTACAATTTAATTAGCATATTACACTTTTATTACTATAGATATGAGGCCCCTAGAATCATGAATGCGAAAAATTCACTGTTAATAACTCAAATTGTCCCCCCTTAAAAATCCAATTGCCCTCCTGTGAGGTGTGTACCCCATGTTGGGAACAACTGATTTAAAGGAACAGAAAGCTGCCTGGCTGGTGTGGCTCAGTGGTTGAATGTCAACCTATGAACCAGGAGTTCAAGGTTCAGTTCCGGGTCAAGGCACATACCCGGGTTGCAGGCTCAATCCCTAGTGGGGGGTGTGCAGGAGGCAGCTGATCAATGATTTTTTCTCATCATTGATATTTCTATCCCTCTCTTCTCTGAAATCAATAAAAATATATTTAAAAAACAAGCATCTAGTTTAAAAAAAAAAACACTAGAAAATACCATGTAGCCACAAAAGGTGGATTTGTAGTGACATGGAATAAAATGCTGCAAGTCGGGGAAATATTGCCAATGGTGTCAATATTGTCTGGGGAAAAAAACACCCAAATTGTTAATAGTAGTGTTCTCAGAGGCAGTGGAAAGGGGGCAGATACAGGGAGCTTAATTTTTCTACATTTTATACTGAGCATTATTACTTTGTAACTGGAGGGGTGAAAACAAACATTTTTTATTTTTATTCAATACAAATACTATACTTCACTGAAAATCACATTCCATGTAGAGGATATCTGTTACATTTCTGAATTAAATGACTGCAATGTGGTTACAAAATGTTGTTGTTGGTCATACCGTGTCTAGAAGGAAATATTCCAAAATAATAAATGCTTGATATAGAGTGATAGTGTTCCCAATTATATATCACATGATTTTGTGATAAAAAAATTTAAATAGTACTTACCTATTAAGTTAGATAGAGTATTGAATACCTAAAGTTAAGCTTTAACAACAACAGAAAAGTGTGAGTCATATGGAGGGGAAAAATTTATTAAAAAATGCCGAAAGACAAAAAGAACTGAATAGAAGAAACACCATATTTCTAAATTGCCTCACTATTAAAAAAGCATTACTTTCCAAATTAATATGTAAACTCAATATAAATCATAATTAAGATCCCAATGAAACTTTAATGGAACTCAAAAACTTGATTTAAGTTTACATGTAAGAATAATTCTCAAGAATAATCAAGAATATTTTAAAAAAGAGCAGTGGATGGGGAGTGTTCTTCCTTTTACGTAACATCAATATACTCTGAAGTATAATCTAGGAGTGAACTAATACACTGATAGAATTACAAGTACAGAACCAGAAACAGAGTCATATGCCACTTACGATATGGTTAGGTGCTTTGGTCTTGAGAGCATTCCAGGGGTACTTACACAGACCTAGACTGCATAACCTAACAAGCAGCGAGACTACACGATATCCCACTGTCGTATATGCGGTCTGTCATTGATGGAAATGTGAGGCGGTGAATGGCTACATATAATTAAATTATTTAGCAGAGCCAAATATAAAGAAATACAAATGGCTAAAAACAAGATGTGCTAATGGCACACTAATGACGAAAGAAAGTCAAAGCTAACACCACGAAATCACCATGTTTCACCTAACAAAGTGCAAACATTGAAAGGATTGTGGTTTGCATTCATTGTGGAAGGCAATTTTATAATGTCACAAAAAATCAAATTCTATATATCTAGAAGATAATTGGAAATACTTTTGCAAATTTATAAATCGGTGTGCAACTGATGCATGATTTGGCATCATAAACATAATTCATACTACGTCAGAGTAAGGCCAGTACAAGAATAATGTGGGACCAATGATGCGCAAAGCTGTCCACCTTGTTGTGTGAGCGGTGAAGACAGGTGCAAAAAAATGAGCATAATACAACTTAACAGGGTTATCATCGGAACTGGGTCTCCAGGGTTTCCAAGTTGCCCCAGGTGATCTAACTGTCTTCAAACCCAGGAAGCATGCTTTTAGGAGCAAGAGAGGTAGACAACCCTTTAATAGTGCTTCCCCTTAAAGTGTTAGTAATTGTGTGTGAGCATTATTTGTTTGTCATTTGGAAAGCAATAGAATAGATATTTTGTTCTTTTCTTGGTTTAGACAGGATTTCAATGAAAAGAAACAAATCACCTTTGAAAAAGTATTGGCCACAAGAGGGCATCAGATAATCTCCCAACTTCCAGCTACAAGTTGTATTTGAAAATAATTTCCCTTTTCCATGAAAAGCATTAGCGGTTAGTTTAAATCACTGCTTTTTTTATGGATCTACATGGAGAAATTACCATAGGTAATGAAGAACACTAAGTGTGCCATAATTATTATACACAACAAGATATTTATTAGAATTATTTTTGTTATTAAAACTAATGCCAATTTAGGAAACAAATAGCTAAAAGCAGAGGAAAAATCATTAAAATCGCCAGTAATCCCTCTAGCAAAGATAGCCACTGCTAATATTTTAGTCGATGGGGACTGTTTAAAAGAGGAGCTTTTAATTTATATTCTCCCATACAGTGTTATGACATGAAATATATTCATTTTTATGGTTATGCAATTGGAAAATGTGGAACATTTATTATGTCACTGATTTGTTTTAAACACGGGTTTTAATAGTTTCACAGTATTCATACATTTGTGCCTTGATTTAACCCATCTTTATTATTAGATATGAAGCTGCAGATCTCTTTTGGAAATGTATTCAATCATATATTTACATATAACTACCTTTGTTGAGGGTGGGGTGGGAGAAGGTTAATTTTCCTTTCAAGTTCAGAAATAGAGAGATAAACAGAACTGCCAACTTTTTGAAATCATACACAGAAAATTATAGATGATACATTTTTTAGAGTCAAATTGATAAGTAAAGCTGTAAAGTTCCACAGAAAACAGCCACGATGATTGACTATTTGTTTCACTAAATTCAGTGGGGAAAAATTGTTTTTGTATCTTATAGATCATTCATCAAATGCTTTTTCTAAAGAAATGAAATAAAATTTACTGATTAAAAATGAAAGTATATTTTAAAAATTTGAACTTTGTCTAAGGGACTAACGTGAAAAATCTAAAATTCACCTTTGTCATCTGCGTTATTATTAAGTGAAACCTCACTACTTCATGTTTCCTAATACTGCCCAATGATAAGACTGACCACACTTAAAATCTGATATTGCTAGCTAGTAAAATCCTCTGATAAGTAATTTCTTAAAAATGCCAGTTGTGTCTGGTCAATGTGGCTCAGTGGTTGAGTGTAGACCTAGGAACCAGGTCATGGTTCGATTCCTGGTCAGGGCACATGCCTGGGTTGCAGACTCGATCACCAGTGTGGGATGTGCAGGAGGCAGCCAATCAGTGATTCTCTTTCATCACTGATGTTTCTATCTCTTCCTCTCTGAAATCAATAAAATATATTTAAAAAATACTAGTTGTGATGCTTGCTACTCACTGTGAAATCTGGAGAGGAACACACACACACACACACACACACACAAATACAGGATCCTGAATAGGGATTTGGTATGCAAATTTACAGTAAAACAACTCTTCCCTCACACAACTAGGAGTGCCAAACAGGTTTAAATGGAAAACCATTAAACATTATATATCCCTTATACATTAAGTGTTTAACATTATTCAATATACTTTCAGTCACCAAATTTTTGATGTGGAATTAAGAATTTTTCTTAGAATATGGGTCTATTGCTAGGAGTGTCTGTTTTTCTCATAATATACATCCATAATATATCCATCTTGATTTAAGCTGTGCTTTCTTTGCAGTGAGTGAAAATCTGTTCTTAAAGCAATGTGCCAGCAGACTAATTTCCTCAGACATGCTGTCTTTACCATATCTAGTAGTTGATATGCACAATTTACTCAAATTACGCAATCAGCAACCTAACTAGCATAAACAGGTTTGGCACCAAACAAAGCAGACGCTTGTCCATCATACACCCCACCACAGCCACCACGGGCATCCCTAAGAAAAGTGCAGCTGTCGATGCGCCGTGTGCCCTGGTGAGCACTTTGCAGAAGGAGCAGAGGGCCCTGGTGAGGCCAGTCTGCTGTTTCACTGACCTTCTCCCAGGCTGGTGTTGCTGGGAGGGAGCGAGAGGTGAGCCACACACTCTAACTCTTCCCTTCTTTCCTTTATTATAGTCCCCTCAAGGCCAGGACTGCCAAGGACTCAAGGTTCATAGAAAAATACTGGACCAGGAAGCGGGAGACCCGGATTCTGTTTCTAACGGGGACCTTAGGAAATCAAAACCTTTCTGGATCTTGATTTTTTTCATAAAATGATATTGAACTAGATAACATAGCCTGTGGATATTTTGTTTTGTTTTTTACAAAATTTGAACTGCTTTGTACATTTGCACTTAAAAATATCACAAACCTTTTGCCCATATTACAAAAAGTTTAAATCACATAAACATACTCATAAAGCCCTACTGGGCTACCGTGTAGAGAGTGCATTTTTATCTTGTCCTGGACATAGCAATAGTATCTTTTTTATTATTATTATTATTGATTTTAAGAGAGGAAGGGAGAGGGAGAGGGAGAGATAGAAACATCAATGATGAGAATTATTAATGAGCTGCCTCCTTCAGGATCCACACTGGTGATCAAGCCTATAAACCTACTGGAAATAATATCTTTTATTTATATTTTTATTGATTTCAGAGAGGAAGGGAGAGGGAGAGACAGAAATATCAATGATGGTGACTGGCTGCCTCTTGCATGCCCCACACTGGGGACTGAGCCCACAACCCAGGCATGTGCCCCGACCAGGAATCTGTCATCTTCTGGTTCATAGGCCTACATGCAACCACTGAGCCACACCGGTCTGGCGCAGATAGTGTCCTTTAGTTGGAAGGGCAGAGATTATGTTTCCTTTCACAGAATTATTTCACTTTGTGTTGTTTCTATGAACAAATAAAATGTCCCCTCCTTGTCACTAGATGAGGTTGATGTTGAGGACTGATTTCCCAACAGGTTGCAAATCACTGGTATGTGCTGTTATCATCCTCTCTCCCCTCAGAACTGCAAGGTCATTCTACTGTTCCCTGGAAATGTTCTCACTGCTGACAGTTCTGGGCCTACGTGAGAGGGAAAACGTTTACTTAGCAACATCCAAACAGCGCACTGCCAGCAGCCGACATTCAACTTGGAGCAGTGTGTGACAGCTGACCTAACACAGGACCTAGACACATCTTGTTTTCAAGTGCAAGATAACTAACTGTCTTCATTACTTGAGTTTGTGCTGATTCCATAAAACTGCTTTGGGCAAAAACTCCAGAAACTTGAAGAAAACAAAGATAAATTAAGAAACACATTGTGATGGGACCACATGTGGTGATGGCTGGACTGGAACACAGCCAGAGCTGCTGCAATTATCAGCCAAGATTCCTGAGAATCTATTGTGTCCACACTGACATGTAAAGATGCTCCTCTGCCTTTGAGAAACCACACCTGCTTAGGAGAGGAGACAAGCAAGGGAGAGACAGGCGATCCTCAGGTCCCTTGAGGAGCAGTTTAGGAGGGATTAGGATTGCATGGTCAGCAGGGAAAGACCACACGCAGAGTCAAAGAAAAAAATAACCTGGCCCCCCCAAACCCAAATCTTTTATTTTATATCACAAAAGGCTAATTTTATTATATTTAAGAGCTCCAAATTAGCAAAATCTATGATAAAAGCATAATATGCTAATTAGACTGGATGTCCTTCCAGACGACCTTCCAGACGAAGCCAGGGCTGCGAGGGAAGCCCGGGTCCTGGGTGCCTGCCAGTGGCTGGAGGGAAGAACGGGTCCTGGTGCCTGAGGGAAGCCAGTGCCGGCGGCCGGGGGGAAGGAAGGCCTACTCTCGCACGGATTTCGTGCATCGGACCTCTAGTAGTAACATAAAAGAAAAATGGGCAAAGCACACGAACACAGTTCTCAAATAGTTTTTAAACGTAAGATGCTCAACTGGACAAATAACAAGAGAATTTTAAACCATGAAATAATTTTCTTCCCAGAGATCAAAAAGTTGAATAAGAGTATTGGTGAGGATTGGGGGTAGGACTCCCATTGCAAGCAGAGGCTGCTACAACATGTACAAAGCTATTATAACAAAAGCTATCACAATACTCTACAATCAGCACACCTCCCTTTCTAGAAATGTAGTGCAAAGATATAGCCCTAACCGGTTTGGCTCAGTGGATAGAGCACCGGCTGCAGACTAAAAGGTCCCAGGTTTGATTCCGGTCAAAGATATGTACCTTGGCTGTGGGCATATCCTCAGTAGGTGTGCAGGAGGCAGCTGATCGATGTTTCTCTCTCATCAATGTTTCTAACTCTCTATCCCTCTCCCTTTCTCTCTGTAAAAAAATCAATAGAAATATATTTAATACACACACACACATTGTTATGTATACAGGAACGCACCTATTGTAATTTTACTCATTATTATCTAAAAAGATGGGATAAATTTAAATGGGCATCAATTGGAGACTGTTTAAATAAATTACAGTGTCACTTGGATGTAAATATCAGTTTTGAAAACAAGTAAGAGTTAGATAGATGTATAGATGACAGGAAATAGATGACAAGGATACAGAATAATCTAAGAGGATTTGTTAAATTAGAAAAAACATGTTGCCTAGCTGGTGTAGCTCACTGGCTGAGCACTGACCCATGAATCGAGTCACTGGTTCAATTCCCAGCCAGGACCCATGCCCAGAGTGTGGGCTCAATCCCCAGTAGAGATTGCGCAGGACGCAGCCAATCCTCATCGATGTTTCTCCCTTTCCTTCCTCTCTAAAATCAATAAAAACCTATTTTCAAAAAACCTGTATGTATACACCAGTATAAGTAAGTATGGTAGTGGAGGGCCAGTTGTGGAAATTTCCTAAGAAACAGTCACTGACTGCCCTCCAGACCTACTCAGAATCTGAGGGTTTTAGAAATTTCTTTTACTTCTCCAGGTTTTTATAACCAGGAGATGGTGTGTTTTTTTTAAGTTGACTTCTACGGAACCAGGTCACCCCATCCTGTATTTATGCAAATTAACTTTTCAAGTCATGTGCAGACTTTCTCACCACACACACCCACCCACTTTTTCTTTTGGGAAGAAACCACACAAGTTGTCTTGCAGAACATATGACGTGAACTTATTGAATGAATACTTGCTTCTAGGGTCATTTCTTTCCTAAAAATTCATTCAGGCCCTAACCGGTTTGGCTCAGTGGATAGAGCGTCGGCCTGCGGACTCAAGGGTCCCAGTTTCAATTCCGGTCAAGGGCATGTACCCTGATTGCGGGCACATCCCAGTGGGGAGTGTGCAGGAGGCAGCTGATCGATATTTCTCTCTCATCGATGTTTCTAACTCTCTATCCCTCTCCCTTCTTCTCTGTAAAAAAAAAATCAATAAAATATATATTTTTAAAAATTCAGTATGTACTGAGCAAGATGCCAGAGTTAGGAACTGGGGATACTGGGGAATAAATTAAGTTTAAACTCACAAAGGGGATCTAGTAAGCATGTTAAATAATTAGAACACAAAAGGTTCTGTGCCATAAAAAACATGCACTGGCCATCCTGAGGCCAGACACCCCTCTAAATTAGCCTGTGAGGGAGGGGTAGAGGGGTGCGGGTCAGGAAAAATAACTGAAAGGACAAGTGTTAGGATTTACATGATATGAAACCCCAGGCCCCCAGCAGGTGCGTAAAAAAAGGTGCAACTAAAGGTGTGGAGAAAATAAGCCAGCGAGAAATGGAATGGACCACGAGGGCCCTTTCGTAGGAGATTATAATGGATTTCAATATGGTCATAGTTACATTTTAAGAACCAGTGACTCAGGGCAAGACACGATCACGCTGGCTTCGAGTACTTTGTTGGGGGGACTGACATCAGGTTTACTCCTGTGATTTCCTGCACCTTCTCCCACCCTCTCGTTCTCCGAGTTAGAATTTTCACAGCTCAGCAGTTGAAATGAGAAGCCAACTAACTGATCAAGGAGCTAGCTGAGTTCTTGGTTCACTAGACTGAAATTTATTTCTTGGTTCTTCATTAACTCCAGGAATTTTTCTTTTTCTGTAGTTACTTTAGGATATTTTTCCCCCAAGGTTATCAAATTTAGAAAAGTCATTTAAATAACAAAACAAATCACATTTGATTTATACTTCAGAAATACCAGCAAGAAAAATGGAGCTGAGTTGGGACTGCCTTCCTAATCTCTTATTGTTGCCTTCATTGCATTTGGAAATTAATTTGTTTATGCCTTAGACTTTAAACCACTTTTATTTAATAACAATTGACTTATATTAAATTTTGTTTCATCAGTTTTGCCATTTGGTATTTAATTAACCACAAATAGGATCTGGCCTTTAGAGTTGCAAGATTAAAATATGGCCTAAATGAAAGGCATTAAATTATACTCAGTGGTGTCACTTAGCATATTTTATTATAGTCTTGGGTCCTTGAAAATCTGTGTATCACGATCAACATCCCAGCTACCAGGGACAAGTGCAAAGCCTTTTTTTTCACTGAACCAATTCTAGTTCTTTAAGAGCTTCCAACAGCCTTTGGGACGTGGGTTTCTGTATCCCCATTCTAAAGTTCCAGGAAACTGAGGCCAAGTAAAGCATCTGGAAGCAAGTGGTGTTCAAACACACCCGACTCCAAGGCCTACAACTCTTCTCCTTTAAGCCTCTGAGTAGAAAGCTGCATGTTAGTATCAAGCAGTTGTTCTCAATCTGGGTGGGGGGTGTTGCCCCTCCACCCCCGCCCCCCAAGTAGACATTTGGAAACTCATTGGGAGATACAATTTTTGGTTGTCACATCTGCGGGAGGGAGCAGTTCTTCTGGCACCCAGTAGGTAGAGACCAGGGATGATACTAGACAACCTACAATGCCTAGGACGTTCCCCCACAACAGAGTTACCCAGCCCCAAGTGTTAAAAGTGCCAAGACTGAGGAACTGGAGGGTAAACAGTATTCCCCCAAAAGTCTTACAGACCTATTGCTACCCCCATCCCATTTTGTTTTCTGAAATCAATGTTTAGGGTCAATGAAAATAGCTTTAAACCAGAACCAGATGTGTTTAATACATACATGCCTGCACATGTTTAATGCAGCTGAGAAGTGCTTTGAGTCGTACTGTAAAACACTGTGGAGTGATCACAGAACTCTGGAGGTTTCAACCCCAAATATTATGTTACATACTGCATATAGACGTAGGGCGGGGAAACATACATGTATGCTTCATGTTTCCATTGATGCGTGATTGTTCTGACCTTCATTCTGTTTAATAACGGATGCAAAGTGTGGGGATAGAAACCTTCACTCAGAAAGCAAGAAGAAACACCATACTGCAACTTTATAAAGTAGACTTTTTTTTTTTTTTGAAGCACAATGAGGCCACACCAAAAGGCAGAAAACTACTTTCTTAATTTTATTTGAAAAGTACACAAGGTCACAAAGCTAGAGCAAGTTCTTGCTTTTTTAACCAAATTTGTTCTTACAAAGTTCAAAATCTGCACCATTGGACATTTAAGCCAGAAACTTTAAATACAAAAATCATCATTGAAACTGACACTATCAGCTCTCTGCTTGCATATCTGAAGTGTCAAAATATGTTTTCTCAGTAGTACAAGTTTATTTATTACAAACGTTCACATTAAAGGATGAGAATAAGCGAATCAGTGAATTGTGGTTCTCTTGACACTTGCGTCATTGAATATGTTAGTAGAAAAATGCAAAGTTCTTCCGTGATTGGAGATTTTGGGGTTCATGACTAAAACCAACCCCAACGGGTACTTTCCACACTCAAATGACGAAACAGGGTACTTTGTAAAACTTCATTAACAGTAAGAAGCCAGATGCAGCAAATATTTGCTGGTGTTGCTATCCCTAAGATAATATATTTGCTGGTGTTACTCATAAGATAACATATTTGCTGGTGTTACTATCCATAGGATAAGCAGAACTGCAATTCACAAATTTACTATTCTTCCCTGCTTCCATAACATGAATAAGTAGAATTGGTGCTCAGTTATGGACCATATTTTAGTGTCAAAATAGGCAAACAAGTAAAAAATCCAACTGCAGAACATGTTGCCTTTATTGCAAGACTATCCAAAGGCATTTGAAGTATTAAAACTTGCCCAGAACACTTATACTACTAAACACAGAATATTACAAAGATTTATGTACATATATATATTTATATAATATAGAATGTCACAAGCCACTAAGAAGTTAAAATGGTGTCAACATTTTCTACAAACTACTCCTTACACGACACACCAAAGCATTTAAGCACATAACATGGACCTTTCTGTTCACGCTGGAGTAAGGGGTCTGAAAGCCCTAAACACTGTGGAGGTGAAGAGAGATCAGGAAACACTTGAAACATTCACATAACTCCAAATCTACATGCTGCACGCACACAGAAAGAGAGAGAACGGCTATTTTAAAAAGCCATCCATTACAGAATTTGATGTCTAACTTCATGCAACGAGTTCTTTTCACGTTTAATCAAAATGTTTATTTGCCCCTTCACTTGCTCCTAATTTATGAAATTCAAGCTTGAAAATTATCTTTTTCATAAACATCAGATATGAATTCATACCAATAATCTAATTGTGTTTTTTGAATTAACCGCTCCCTACCACACACTCTGGCTGTATTTCTATTGCAACAACTCCAGGGCAGATTTTTATTTTTTCACTTTTTTTGGCCTAACAGGGGAATGTTAGAATAAAAGAACACCCGCAAACTACCCATTACAGCACAGAACTCCGTCCTCTAAAGTACCACTACTTTTCAAGTTATCCTGTGTAACTCAACAGAATGGTGTTGAGTCCATTAGGTGTAAAGTGGAATCGTTGGCCTTTGCCTCGAGGACGCAGTGTTTTCCTTGGCTGATGCTGTTAAGCTCCAACGGAAATGCTCGAATAGCGAGTTTTGTTAAATGGCTTGATGATTACCAATAATTCCAAAACAAATGTGTGATCTCTGCTTTAAATGAAATTATCAGTGAGAATCCCTTAATGGGTCAAGCAGAACTATCTGACTTTCGGATTAACTGAAATTTACAATGAGAGTAGCTGAAGATAGCCTAAAACTGAATTCTGTCCTCTAAATGTCATCACGCCCAATAGGTCTGTACAGGATGCACAGCTGTTTGTTTGTGAGCTCCTTTCTTAGAGTACAGGTGCTTCTGGAAGAGATTCTGACTTATTTGTAGCTAAATCCTAGACCAACTGCGAAGTCTAAGGCAAGGAAAGCCTTACAGGCATCCATTTTTGTAGTAATTTCTACTTAGATTGATAGCATGATCTTCAGTACATGAAAACTAACAAAGACCAAAAGTTGTTTCTGGAGTTTGTGCTGATATTTCTTAGTACTATTGTATATACATTTGTATTCATATAAAACAGACCAGGCACCTGGCGTGCAAAAATAGTTACTATTATAAAATCAGTAACACAGCCAGAGAGTGTTGGGGAGGTTGAAATTTTAGTCTTTATGAATAACACAAGTCTGTTAATTTGCATACAAAAAGGAACAGAAAAGAGGAGGCAAGACTGAAGTCTGAGGATAGAAAGGTGTCACAGTGATGCATTTTTAGGAACAGTACCTTCACCTCTAAGCACCTTTCAGGTGATAGCTAGCTCATAGGCACCAGAAATTCATAACAGAAATTAAATTACCCAAAAGGCACAAATGAAACTGTTAACACAAGTATAAAAGCAATATTGCGTAAGGTTAAAACCCTATTTAAAAAAGGCTTCCGAATATGTAAAACTATACACTAATCCATTACACAGACATTCCGCCTAAATTGACCATTAAAAAGTGTACACAATACTCTTACTAATCAGAGAGTCATGCCAACATTAATTTCTAATGCCGCATGAACCACCACAGCACCCAAGGAGATGAACAGAAACCCACTCCCTACAAAATCGAGGGAACAGGTTTTAGAGCTAGGGAAATAATTTATTGCAGACCTTACTATAAAGAAACTGCTGGCTCATTCTACTAGATCCACACTCCCTTGCAATCTTAAGGGAAATACAATAAATTTACTTTCTACTAAAACAGTATTTAACACATTTGGCAGTTGGGAGTATTCCTTTTACTCCCTTTCCTTCCTTTCTTTTTTTTTAAGGATAAATCACTTTCACAAAACTAGGACTCAAACTTTTCAAAACTCAACTGGATTTTCTGCAACTGCACAGACAGGTTGGCAGTAGAATAGCAACTGTGCATCCTTCCAAGTCTGGAAGGCAGAACCGCGAAGGACGCTGACTAGCTTACAATGCGCTCCGTCACTCTGAGCCTGTGAACCAACATCCTCCAGAAACTGCATTCAGGAAGGTAGACTTAGGATTACATGTTTCTAGAACATATAACATGCAACACCATCCAAAAACGACAACAACAAAATGCTGAACTTTTTAAAATTTGGAACCAATAATTAGGGAATTTCAATCTGTATCTGTCCAATAATAAATGTTATAATTTTTTTCTTAGTAGAAAAATATCACCTAACGCAGACAGCCAGTATGTGGTTGGGAACTGCAGGACTCCCCATCCTTGCTCTGGCGGGTCTCCGTTCTGGAGATCACCCCAGATTGCGCATCGCTGAAATCCACCCTCACTACTGCACCTAATGTCATCCCCCTATGTGACGGCAAACTTGCTAAATAAATCCATAGGTGCTCCTTTACTTTAGCATATAAAAGAGCCTGCTATGCCTCTATTGCCTATACAGTCTATCAATCAAATACTTAAGCAATCATTCCACAGACAAGGCTTATGCATAACCTGAAAGTAGAACTAGTAATTTCCAGAACCCTGTAGAGTGTTTTTATGTTACTAGAGCTATTCCAAACACATTTAGAGTTTTCAAAGAACAAACATAAAGGACTATAAGAATTTTTTGCCATGAATGCTTCTTTGCCAATTTTGGGTCGTAAATTAATTGAGAAAGGCATCCTAAAAATAATGGCAGGAATGAAAAAATATTTTTTAAGATGATTCAAGTATCAGTTTGGTGTGCACGAAGTTCACCAATATCTTCTCTATGATTTCATATCCAAAGTGCTACATATTACTCAGTATTGGTAGTTAGAAACTGATAAGATCAACTTCTCTAAGAAATCATTTTCAGATGGCAAATTTGTCTTTAATAACTTTAATGCCTTTACTATTCTGATATAAACAAACACAACTTTTTGAAGTATGTTTCTTACAGTTTTTGGTTCACTTTTTGATCTATTGAGGCTGGTAGCAAAATTCAGAACAAAATAGGTTTTCCTATTTCAAAAGAAGAGAAGTGTGGAGCACGGAGGTGAGAGGTTCGGAGGCCCTATACTATAGACCCGTCCTTGCTCTGGGCTGGAATCATCACCGGCACCGCTCCCATCCTACTGAGATTAGGGGCAGCTACCTTAGCGGGTGGGAGAGTCGGACTCTGAGGAGCGCGTTCAAAATCTTCACTTGGTACTTGGTTATACTGAGTCTTGGAATAGCCCTCCATGTTGGAAGGAGACATGGATCCCAGAGATGAGTGATTGCTGCCGATGTAGCTTCTGGCTGTGGACGTCCGGCTCTTGGGGGGAGGCACGTCTTCCCTGGAAAGCAAAGATCCCAATATAATCGAAAGAATGAGTTTCTAGAAACCTACGACTGTGTAGCTTATGAATCATGGGTGGGGGCTACCTAAGCACTAAAGTATATAAAAGTGTGTGTGACATACAAAAAAAACAAGCACAATCTATATATCCTATATAATAAAAGGGTAATATGCAAATTGACCCTAACAGCAGAACCACTGGGAATGACTGGTCACTGTGACACACACTGACCATCAGGGGCCAGATGCTCAATGCAGGAGCTGCTCCTGGTGGTCAGTGCACTCCCACAGGGGGAGCTCTGCTCAGCCACAAGGCAGGCTGACGGCTGCCAGTACAGTGGTGGTGGTGGAAGCCTCTCCTGCCTCCTCAGCAGCGCTAAGGATGTTCAACTGCAGCTTAGGCCTGCTCCCCACTGGAAAGTGGACATCCCCCAAGGGCTCCCAGGCTGCCAGAGGGATGTCTGACTGCCAGATTAGGCCCAATCCCCCGGGGAGTGGGCCTAAGCCGGCAGTAGACAACCCCTGTGGGGTCCCAGACTGCAAGAGGGCACAGGCTGGGCAAATTTTTGTGCACCAGGCCTCTGGTCCTATATAATAAGAGTAATATGCAAACTGACCACCACTCCAACATACAAGATGGCCATCTTCTTGTGGTCAAGATGGCGTCCCCCATGTGGACACAAGATGGCCGCCACAATACGGCTGGCAGGGGAGGGCAGCTGTGGGCAATCAGGCCATCAGGGGAGGGCAATTGAGAAGGACCAGGCCTGAAAGGGAGTGCAGTTGGGGGTGACTAGGCCTGCAGGAGAAGGCAGTTGGGGGCAACCAGGCCAGCAGGGGAGGGCAGTTGGGGGTGATCAGGTCAGCAGGGGAGTAGTTAC
>PVJC01038767.1:0-16630 GCA_004026665.1 Murina feae | reverse complement strand
TATGATAGTATTTTGAATTTCCCCCCTTTGTGTAAATGATCCTTTAAAGAGAAAAAGCCCTCTACTTTTGAACTCCTTCAGATTTTCAATGAGTGTTATTGACACATAATGAATTTCATATAGATAAAATCTAAGGTTGTCTCTTTTAAACCATGATGATGTCTCAATCAAATGTTTTTAATGTACAAATATGTATTCATTGAGTACTTATATATTTCTAGAATTATGTTTTAAAAAGAGCAATATAAGACAATGGTACTTCTCCTAAGAAACTCAAAACCCAATCAACTGTGTCCCAGGTTTGGGGTATTATTGATTTTTAAAAATTTCTTTCAATTTATCTTCAGTTATACTAGGGTCTCACTACTATTTGTATAATTGTTTAAAAACATGATATGTCTTTGGACTTTTTTGTTTTGAAAGATTTAACACAATATATTTTATGCTTAAATAATTAACTAGGTCATCTAGTATATGGTTTTTCATATATATATATACATGCACATATGTCATTAGAGTTATGTGTCAATGAATACTGATTTCATATGAATATAGCAAATAAATTAACTAATTTCTGTGAAAATATTTTTCTTCAGGATACTAACATTTTTATGTATGTGTATCACCTTACTTGATTAGATCTTTTCCAATTTTGCAACACTACAGTATACTGTAACATAGATTTCATCTGTAAACACAAAGTCCTTCATCTAATATTTGTTGCTATTGCCAGGTTTCCAATGAAATGACCTAGAAATGAAAATAAAAACCTGTATAGCAGTTGCTTTAGTGGGAGGGAGGAGACAGATGGTGCTCATAAGAGGCCCCAGTCAGGACTGAGCAGAAATCCTTAGCTGACAGAATGGCAGCATGATGTCTCTGGTCTTCCTTCTCTATTCAGAACATTGGATTTTTAAATTTTTTTTGGCCTAGTGGACAATAACATATCCAGCCACTCACAATCTAAAGCTCATGAATGTATAAAACATGGTACAGAGAGTTCTATATTTTACTCATGAAGGCAAGCATAAAGAAAAATTAGAAACAATAATTTTTAATTATTCAAAAAATATGTTGAGTATATATATAAGCAGTCACAAAGGATTAAAACCCCTATTCTGGAATGATAAAGGATTATGAAAACTCCATCAAAGTCTAATAAATATTGATAAATTTTAATGAAGGGAAACTGGAACTAGGGAGATCTCAAAAATAGGCTCTGGCCAGTTAAATAAGCCAAACTTGACACTTGAGAAATATGTTGCTCTGAAGAAACAGTGTGGACTTGTCGAACTCATTAAGTCCTGGGGAGAGGCAGAGGGCATAGATAGAGTTTTAAATAAGATGTATTTAATAGGTTTAATGGAGAAACATGCAGATAAAAGAGTTCCCTCCCACATGGTTTGGTAGCTGCTATTATGGTTGCTTCAACTCCTGAAGTCCCTCTGGAGCTAGAAGAACTCTTGTTAAAATTCTTGTTTTATGGGCTGAACTGTATGCCCCTCAAATTCTTATACTGAAGTCCTTAGCGCCAGTATTTCAGACTGTGAACTTATTTGCTAACAGCATCTTTACAGAGGTGATTACTGGTGTCCTTATAAAAAGGGAAAATTTAGACACAGACATGTACTTGAGGGAGAAGATGGCCATTTATAAGCCAAGGTGAGAGGTTTGGCACAGATTCTTTCCTCACAGCCCTCATTAGAAACCAACCCTGTGGTTATCTTTATCTCAGACTTCCAGCTTTCAGAACTGTGAAACACTAAATTTCTGTTTTTAAGCTACCCCATCTGTGGAGTATTTTGTTATGGCAGTCTAAGCTCACTAATACAGTTGTAACACACACCTTTATTTTATTTATTTACCTATACAGAGCTCACTATGTGTCAAGCACTCTTTTAAGCACTTTACAAATATTAATTTAATACTCATAAAAACCTTATGAGGTGGGGCCTACTCTTGTTCCCAAATTACAGATGAAGTAACAGAAGCACAAAGAAATTAAGTAACTTGACCAAAGTCTCATACTTGCTAAGTAAAGGAGTTAGGATCTGAATGTGGGCAGACTGACTGAAGTCCACGTGCTGAAACCCCACTCTACACAGCCTCTCTTCCTTTGTCTCCTGGGACTTAACCAGGGGTTCCAAGATTCAGGTTAAAACTTGTCTTTACAGAAGTGGGTGAGTGTGAGTGTGTGTGTTTGTATATTTTAATCTAATACCACACCATCCCTCACTGCCAAATAGATAGAATTCATATTTTATAATATCTTTTTAAACTTTTTAAGCCCCACAGTAAGGCAAATGATCCAGGATTCCTACAAAATATTTGCTGGTCCTTCTTGAGGAGCAGACTACTAGACTCCCTGGATGAACAATTTTTATTTCTTACCTAGCAACATTCCACAGAGATATGACAGGAGTGATGTTGTCTTCTCTTGGCTTCCAGATAACTTGCTTTAGTTATGCAAAACTTGAAGATTTGCATGAAAGGTAGGGCTCTGCAATCATACTACCCAGCATGGAGTAAAAGGACTTTTCTGCCTGTGTCCTTGGCTATCAATGAACTGTTAACCAGCAAGTGTACAGATGTTTAACTTCAACATGTGGAAAATGATCTTTCTGCCCTAACCGGTTTGGCTCAGTGAATAGAGCATCAGCCTATGGACTTAAGGGTCCCAGGTTCGATTGTGATCAAGGGCATGTACCTTGGTTGCGGACACATCCCCAGTGGGGGGTGTGCAGCAGGCAGCTGATCAATGTTTCTCTCTCATTGATGTTTCTGACTATCTCTCTCCCTTCTTGTCTGTAAAAAATCAATAAATATATTTTAAAAAAAGAAAATGATCTTTCTATAAAATCAACTAGAAAACCCAAGTTTAATTAATAAATATGCTAGGACATGAGCAACTAGGAAAAAAATATCACTGCAGGGAAAGAGGGAATGCTGTATCCCTGGCCAGAAATCACAAGGGTTTTGGAGATTGGTGTTGTCTCAGTGGCATTTTCCACAAATAGCATCAGAAGCTGGACCACAGTTCAGAGGGGAAAGTTAATTCCTTTCCAATTATTAAATGGACGGAAAGTACACATGTCCAACCTGCTGAACATGCACCATACCACACACCTTCCCACACCCTGCCCTTGAGAGTTTCAGGTTGAAAGACTTTGTTTGCAGTTATTCATTGCTCAGAATCTTGAGTGCAGGAGCCAGAAACACACCTCTTTACTTTCCCATTTCAGCTGACTCACTTGTAGCTTTTATGGAGATGACTGTGAGAGGTCAAGGTAGGGCATGAGAGGCCAAGATGGTGCCAGCAAAAGTTTGGACTTTGATGAATCAACATACTTTGTAATTAAAAGATAGAGTGAGGGAACAACTTCTTGTTCTACATACATTAGGTAGACTTTTCACTTCCCTCAAGGGTTAATAATGGACCCAGGTTATACAGTCAGCATCTTGATAGAAAGTTAGTGATAGAACCTTTTCCAATCATGACTGAGAAAGCAAAACCAAAGTATACTGAACAAGAAGAGGTCAGTGACCTCTGGCCTTTTCTAAATCATTTCCTCTCACATTCAGTCAAAAGCTTGGCTTCTTTAAAATGATCCATGTGGTTTTCTGTCTTGTTCTAATAGGAAGTGTTGACACTCCCCCCACCCCCCCACCTCAAAGTTATCTCTGGTATTTCCAAACAGGCAAAATTCCCAAAGTTTCCACTGCAGAGAAATCCTAAGCAAGTTTGTTGGCAAGTTTGTTGGTCTGGGAGCCAGCTCTGCCCCAGGTGTTCTGATGTTGCCATGCACTGCAGGGAGCCAACTTAGAACATCTGAGAACAAAAGGAGAAAAACATTATGAAACGTGATTTCTACCTGGGATATGCCAGATAGGAAGGAAACAAGTCCTTTGTAAGGAAGCAGGTCTCAGCCTGAATCTCAGTGCCCCAGTAAAGAATGCCAGGAGGGTGGTGTTGCTGGTGGTGATGGTAGTGGTGCAAAAGGAGGGTCAAGAGTATCTAAATGAGATGTCTGACTCCAGGGAAGCATCATGATGCTGAAATGCCCATAGTGACATAGGTGTCAGTATCTACCAGCACCAAAGTAGGATGTGATTCATTCTGTTGTGGTCCATTTACTTCAGGCAAAAATAAGATGCAAGATCAGATTCACTCACACAAGTCATATGAGAAAACTTCATAAGAAGTCAGGGAACTGGAAAACATTTCTATAACGGAAACATTTGTAGATCTGTGATATCCTTGGAGATGTAGCTGGAGAATGGAGTTATATGTAAGGATTTGGCTTCTTCTCTGGGTAATTTAACCCAAATGGAAGGCTTTGGAGAATTCTAGTTCTTAGGGTCATGCCGAAGGCCAAAGGAAACATTGCAAACTACTCCCCATTCCAACTGAAGTTCTTTGTCACTTTCTTAAGGCGATACCATGACAACATAGCAGGTAGCTTTATGCTCTTTCAGGTCCTTCTAACCTGAATAACTACATTGCTAGTTTATCAATTCTAGCTAAATTTAGGCAATACCTGCTATACAGGATTTCTAAGCAAAATAATTTACTGCAAGAAACTGTCAATTGCCTGTCTGTCTTAGTTTCTCTAAATAGATTGGCAAAGACCAGAGATATGAAAGGAAAATATTTGTGAAACAGAATCAGAGTCCCTGCTCCCTCCACTTGGCACCACCCTTATCTTTCTTGAGTAATGTTAAGACTCTTATTCAGGTTGAAAGCTCAATCTGATGACTTTCCATTATACAATACTTGTATAATTGGTTATTTATTTGTTACTCATTTAGCTAACCATTTACTTTGGATGAATCTTAAGTATATGGAAATGAACCAATTTGCATGTACTTTTTTTTTATCAGAAAAGTTTTATCCTACCACAAATCAGGCTAAAGTTCACACAAAGAAGCATATTATGTGAGATACTTTATAAAGGGAACATGCATATTATCTGATAATTATTTTAGTACATTGGGTTCAAGTGGAGCTTATAAAAGGTCTTATCAGGTTATTCTTAAAAACAAAACAAAACACCACAACCTGATATCAATGAAAGTGCTTAAATATTTTCTCACCCAAGCTAACTTGTGTTGGTTAAATTATGCTGATGGATTGCATAACTGAATTAAGAAGCAAGGATACCAGAAACCCACTTGAGGTTAAAAGAGCAATGAAGTTAAAATAACTGTGGTCTCCAAAATATTGAGTCAAGAAAATGCTCTGGGTTCATGGAGTGATTTGGAGAGAAAGTAAAAGGAATTCAGTGGTTATGTGGTAGGGTAGTAAGATTTCTGAATCAATACTCGTATTCCAACTTTTGTTGCCACACTTTGAGGAATTCACTTCTCCCTGAGTTTCATCTGTAGAACAAGGTTCTGAGATTAGAAAATCCTAAGGTTTCTTCTATGTCTACTAGTCTGTGAACTAGATGACACTAGTTTATGGTATCCTGGTTTTGATTACTAAAACATTTTTTTGTTTAAGTAAATTATAATTTGTATTACATTAGCATGGTTGGGATTTTTTTCAATGGTTTTTCTAATCCCCTGAATTCATCTTGATTAAACAGAATATTTAAATAGCTTAAGACCAGAAACTCCCAGTTAGAATTAATGGCTAGAATTATCAACTATACTTCAATTTTAAAAAATTAATAGTGTAGGGAGATTTATCAGAGCAATCTATCAAAATAGTTGGATGAAGACCTTAAATCAAAGAAAAGGATGAGGTATAGAATACTTGTCTAAATTTCAGCAGCCAGAATATGAGCACTTGGAATTTGAAGAAGGCCCCATTGTTCTTAAATATTTCATTTGGATCATAAACTTTAGCATAAAAGAATCAATAAAACATAGAGGATTATCAAAATGAACATTTCTAATACTGAAGAAATAATATAACAAAAAATCCTTGCTACTTCATAGGCTGTAGCAAAGATAAAACCTCTTCAATAAAGGTGGTTATCTGAATGAATTTTAGCTTATAATCTATCTTTGGAAGTCTAATTTTTATAACTTCAATATCTCCTCTCAAAGAAGGAATTCTATAGAAAATATGGAAATCAATGCATTGTTTCAGAAGAAGGGCAAGATATAAGTACTATTCTAACACATAACATTCATGACACGAAACTCTGAAGGATAATGCTAGGCAGACTGCATTTGGTGGAGGAACTCATGACTGCCTCTCTTAGGGTGGGTTCCCTGAGAAACAGACTCTGAGATGGCAATTTGCCTGCAGGAGGTTCAATGAGAATTCTCTCAGGAGCAACACCTGAAAGGAGTGAGGGAAGCAAGATTGGGCAAAAGTTGAGCTATGATGTAGTTACAACAAAGACTTGAGACAACCCCACAGGAAGTTCTGGAACTGGGATGGCCTTTCAAAATTATTTGGAGTCAAGAAAAGAAGCCTGGGTCTTTGTACATTCACATAAACTGGTCACTGGATGTGAGCTGCACTGGGGAGGGAGCATCACCTTGGATAAAGCAACTTCCTTTGCCTGAGGGCAATGCCCAGATAGAAACTCACCTGTGACTTTAAACAGCCAATACTGTCAGCTGCTGGGGGAAAGAATATATCAGTCCTGATGAGTGGTAGGGGTGCATTTATGGTCTTAATCACTGCATTCACTAGTTTGCTTGATAGTATAGGAATTAACTCTTCACTGTGTAAAAAAACTATATAAAATAGTAACAAAATTTCAATGAACAAGAGCTCAGCTCCCAAGCAACCTCACCTATTTGGAAATATCTTCCGAAAAATAAACTGAGTAAAAATGCCTTTGAACAGATGAAGTAGATGTCTCAAGTCTATTCACTAAAGCTAATGAACTTGATTCATAGGAATCTTTGCACAAGAATCCTGGCAATATATTGTCTATGTCCATATTCAGTGAGAAATAATAAGAGAAATACTTTTTAAATTTCTCAATACAGGAAGTTTTGGCCACTAACAATGTATCTGTGAGGGGAAAGTCAAAGAAAATGTCACGAGGGAGAAAAAATCTTAAAGGGCACAAGAGTCTGGAAACATTTAGTGTCAGAGAGAAAATGTGTCCTGACATCTCATTATGCCAAGGGCATCATTGCATTACAGCCTATCACTGTGATTGATACTTATAATGATTAGATCTTCAAGAAAACAATATTCTAGCCCGGCTGGTGTGGTTCAGCAGTTGAGCTTCAACCTATGAACCAAGAGGTCATGGTACATGCCTGGGTTGCAAGCTCCATCCCTAGTGGGGAGCATGCAGAAGGCAACCAATCAATGTTTCTCTCTCACCATTGATGTTTCTCTCTCTTTCCTTCTCCCTTCTTCTCTGAAATAAAAAAAATATGTATTTAAGAAAAGAAGAAAACAATACCCTATACATTTAGCTCATAAAGAGAAACAAAGTTCAGAAAGATTGCTTATTTACAGCTATCCAGGATCCACCCCATTCTCTGAAGGATCTGGATAGCCAAGTTTTTACTCTATGCATGGACATGGAAATTAAAGGTTAATAGGCATGGCTTCAACCAAGGTTTTAGTAGGGAGATGTTCACACCATACCGCAGATCAATAGCAGTAGCTCTATATCTTATTTCCTTCCTTAATCAGATCCCCTAGGGAGTACACTTGATAAGCAAGAGGCTTAGGTACAGATTCTTTCAGGTGAATTAAACAATTCAATTGCAAGCAGTTTGGAGTATGCTCATTGCCCTCAGCAATCATCTCATTCTTGCAAACCTAACATAGTAAAACTTGCTACCAACGGGTAGCATTCTGCTCTGGCTAAATCATCCATTCAGTCTCTTATCTACTGAGAGAAAAGTGGAGATAAAGAAGACATAGTAAAAGCAGATATCTGACCAGCTTTCAGAAGCTATGACCACCTTTGGGAGTGATCAGTTGTTCCCTTTTAACTGGCTCATCTATGTATGAGGAGAAAGTGTTCTTGAAAATTTACCTTACTGGAAAATCAATAGAAGTCAAATTTTTTTGTTTTTTATTTTTTTGTGAAACGCTGAATCATTCTGATGCATGTAGCCAGACGTTTATGCAATTTCTTTTTTATCACCGGAAGATCTTTAGTAATTGTGGGCACTCCTCTTATTTCAATAGCTTCAGAGATTGTTGACACCTTAGATTAAGCCACTGGATACATGCCACCTTTTCCATTCATAAAGTGCAAGAACTAGGCATGTGCTGAAAACCTGAAAGTCATTAAAGAACTGGACTTCAATTTTTTTCTTTTACCTTAAAGTCTTCTTAACATTCCTATAAGAACTTTATACCATGAAAACAATTAGGAATCCTCTAATCCTTTTTTTTAAATTGTAGTGAGAACTCTTAACATGAGATCTACCCTCTTGGCAAATTTTAAAGTGTATACTACAGTTTTGTCGACTATAGGTACAATATTATACAGCAAGCAGACCTCTAGAATGTATTCATTTTGTTTAACTGAAATTTTATGCCATTAATTAGTAGCTCCCCCTCCCCGAATCTCTGGCAACCACCATTACACTCTGACTCTATGAATCTGACTATTTTAGATACTTTATATAAGTGGAATCATAAAGTATTTGCCTTTCTGTGACTGGCTTATTTCACTTAGCATAATGGTACAAAGAGCCCAAGAGCCAGGATATCTACTATCTAAGGCTATTGGTCAAGCTGTACAGTTTCTGGCCAGACAAACCAACTCCACCTTTAACCAACTGGTGGTAAAGAGGTTGTTCATGAGTTGCACCAATTGACCACCTCTGTTCCTTTCCAGGATGATCCAGAAGTTGAAACTTCCTGGCCAGGATGGCAAAACCTCTGTGGTTGTAAGGACTGTAACCAATGACATGTTTGTCTAGGAGGTGTCAAACTGAAGATGTGTGTACTTCCTGTGAGCAGTTGAGCCTGGAGCTGCATCTTCAAGGCTGGGAGCAAAATCCTTACCAGCTGGCCCTGGATTCCCTAATGGCTGTGGCACTGGCCTGCTTTCTGGTCCTTGAAAGGGTGGAGAACTGTACAAGCATTTTGGCAAGGCTCCAGGAACTCCTCACAGCCACACCAAACCATACCTACTTACCAAAGGCCAGAAGTTTCCTCGAGGGAGAGGCCGGTGGGTCAACCCAGGCTACCTTGTTATTAAAAAGATTTTGGAGCCCTGGCTGGGTGGCTTAGTTTTTTGGAGTGTTATCCTGTGCACAAAAAGTTTGTGGTTTGATTACAAGGCAGGGAACATCTCTCTCTCTCTCTCCATCCTTTCTCTCTCAAAATCAGTTTTAAAAAAACACATATTCTAGGGTGAGGATTAAAAAAAAGAGTTTGGATGCTGAAAAATTCATTTGCATTTCTACATACTAGGGAGGAACAATTGGAAAGAAAAAATTTAAAGTACATTTATGATAATATTCCAAACATATATCACATAGGGAAGTATTTGACAAGATATATGAAACACCTATACACTGGAAACTACAAATATAGCTAATATAAATGAAAAGAGAAAACATGTTCATGAATTAAAAGACTCAATTCTTCTCAACTGTAGATTCAACATAATACAAATTGAAGTCCCAACCGAATCTGAAAATTACATGGAAACATAAAATATCTTTAGTAGCCAAAACAAATTTGAAATTATATTACCTGACTTTAAGACTTAGTATAAAGCTATTATCAAGACAGTGTGGTATTGGCATGTGGATTGACCTATATATCAATGAAACAAAAGGGGGGGGAGAGAATTGATTTTCAATAAAAAGTTCAAGGTAATTCAATGGGCATAGTCTTTTCAACTAATGCTGCTACAATAACTGGGTATCTGTAGAAAAAAAATGAACATCAACCTTCATCTTGCAAAGCTAGCTCAAATTTGAACATGGATCTATATGTAAAATAAAAAACTTTAAAGTCTAGAAAAAAATCTTAGGAGAAAAATCTTACCAGCCTTAAGATAAGCAAAGATTTCTTATGTAAGATACAAAAAGAACCAACTATAAGAGAAAAATGAAGATAAATTTGATCTCATCAAAATTATAATTTTCTGTCCTTAGAAAAATACCACTAAGAAAATGAAAAGACAATTCAAAATTGGAAGAATATATTCATTATACATATATCTGACAAGAGACTTGTATCCATAAAATATAATAAACTCTTACACATTAAGAAGGCAGAGAAACAAATTATTTTTAAACGGACAAAAGGTTTGAATATCTGATCTAATAAAAGAGTAATATGCTAATTGTGTCACTCCACCACATCACAAGCCACGCCCACCAGCCAATCAGAGCGACTATATGCAAATTAACCCAACCAAGATGGTAGCCAGCAGTCACAGAGCTAGAGCAAACAGGAGATTTCGTTGCCCCAGCGATGGAGGAAGCTGCCTGCGTAGGCCAGCTGTGGCCTCTGCTCAAGGCAACAAAGTTTCAATTATAGAAGATAAATAAACCCCAGATACCTGATTCCAACCAGCCTTGCTGGGAGCTTGGGTCACTGGGGGCTGGGGCCAGCCTGCAAACAGCCATCAGCCCCTCATCCAGGATGGCCCCACCCTCATGGGGTGAAGGTCCCTGCTGGGGGGCTTGGCCAGCCTGAAAATGGCCCTCAACCCCTCACCCAGGCTGGCCAGGCACCCCAGCAGGGACCCCCACCCTGAAGAGGCTGTGGCCAGCCTGCAAACAGCCATCAGCCATTCACCCAGGCTGGCCAGGCACCCCAGCAGGGACCCCCACCCTGAAGAGGCTATGGCAAGCCTGCAAACAGCCATCAGCCACTCACCCAGGCTGGCCAGAAACCCCAGCAGGACATCCACCCTGATCTGGGACACCCTTCAGGCCAAATCAGCAGGCCCCCACCCATGCACCAGGCCTCTATCTAATCTAATAAAATAGTAATATGCAAATTGACCCTCACTCCATTACACCCAAGCCACACCCACCAGCCAATCAGAGCGGCTGTATGCAAATTAACCCAGCCAAGATGGTGGCCAGTAGCCATTGAGTTAGAGCAAACAGGAGGCTTCTGTTGCACCAGCAATGGAGGAAACTGCCTGCCTAGGCTGGTTGTGGCCTTCCATTCAAGGCAACAAAGTTTCAATTATAGAAGATAAATAAACCCCAGTAACCTGATTCCAGCCAGCCTCACTGGGACATTGGGTCAATGGGAGCTGTGGGCAGCCTGAAAACGGCCCTTAGCCTCTCACCCAGGCTGGCCAGGCACCCCAGTAGGGACCCCAACCCTAAAGGGACTGTAGTCAGCCTGAAAATGGCCCTTAGCCCCTCACCCAGACTGGCCACCCCCCCATGGGGTGAGGGTCCTCACTGAGGGGCTTGGTCAGCCTGCAAACAGCCATCAGCCCCTCACCCAGGCTGGCCAGGCACGCCAGCAGGTGGACATCCCCCGAGGGGTCCCAGACTGGGAGAGGGCACATGCCGGGCTGCAGGACCCCCCGGAGTCCACAAATTTTTGTGCACTGAGCCTCTAGTATACTTCATAAAAGAGGATATACAAATGATCAATAAGCACATTAAAATATTCTTAACATCATTGATCATTAGAAAAATCCAACTTAAAACCAAATTATGATATCACTATATACCCCCTAGAACGGCTAAAATTAAAAGGACATACTATCAAGTTTTGACAAGGATAGAACATCCAGGACTGCTATACACCACTGAGTGGAGAAGGGGGTGCATAATACAATTCAACTTTGGAAAACTATTTGGCAGACTTCTAGAAAGTTAATGTATTCTTACCACCTAACACATAAATTTCACTCCTAGGTACTCTTCAAGAAAAATAAAAACATATCTACACAAAGACTTGTCAATGGATGTTTATGGTACTTTCACTTATAAGAGCTAAAAGCTGTAAATAACTTAGATATCTATTACCAGATAAATGGTTAAACCAATTGTGGTATATAATGGACTACCATTCAGCAATAGAAAGGAATGAACTACTGGTATATGCACATGGATGATTCTCAAAAATATTGTGCTGAGAAAAAGAATCCAAGCACAAAAAGAGTACCCAATGTCTGATTTCATTTAAATGAAATTCAAAAACAGGTTAAACTAATCTTTAGTGACAGAAATCAGATCAGTGGTTGCTCAGGCATGGGTGGGTTGGTGGTGAAGAAGTACAGGAATTGATTGCAAAAGGCACAAGAGAAGTTTTTGGGGTAATAGAAATGTTCTATATCCTGATGGGGATGGTGATTACATAGGTATATATATTTGTCAAAATTCATCAAACTGTAACTTTTAGAAATAAGTAGATTTCATTGTGTGTACATTATACTTCAATAATGGTTATTTTTAAGTTTTATTGATATTTATTTATTTTTAATATATATTTTTTATTTTAGAGAGAAGAAAGGAGGGGGAGGGAGATATAGAAACATCAATGATTAGTGAGAAGCACTGATTGGTTGCCTCCTGCATGTCCCACACTTGGTATTGAACCCACAACCTGGGCACATGCCTGGGAATCAAACTGTGACCACCTGGTTCATAGGTCAATGGTCAACCAATGAGCCATGCCAGCTGGGCTATTTTTAAGTTTTTAAAAAGTTATTATAGCCCTAATCGGTTTGGCTCAGTGGATGGAGTGTTGGCTTACGGACTGAGGGGTCCTGGGTTTGTACCTCAGTCAAGGGCATGTACCTTGCTTTCGGGCACATCCCCAGTAGGGGGTGTGCAGGAGGCAGCTGATCGATGTTTCTCTCTCATCGATGTTTCTAATTTTATATCCCTCTCCCTTCCTGTCTATAAAAAATTCAATAAAAATATATATATTTTTAAAAAGTAGATTATAATAACATCAGTTAACATTGATTTAATACAATATGACTTTTTAGTAAATGCTAAGGAAAAACTAACAGTAACCAAAATTAGCTGCTGTACTACACAAAGTAGAATTATCGACATTTAAAATGAAAAAAAGAGACTTAACTACATGGTATTAAAGACATGAAAAAGATAAGATACCATGAAAAATATTATGCCAATAAATTTAAAGTTTTAAATGAAATGGCCAAGTTCATAGAAAAACACATCCTACCAATAGTGACACAAGAACACATAGAATATGTGGATTGTCCTATATCTATTAAAGGAAAAGAATTGTCATTTAGGACTTTCTCATGAAGAAAATTCGGGGCTCAGATGTCTTTACCAATGAATTTTCAAATATTTATAGAAGAAACAATATCACTCTAATAAAAATCTTTCTCAGAGAAAAAATGAGATTATTTTCCAACTCATTTTATGAGGATAATATGAATATGAAAAATTTGGCAAGGACATCACAAATAAAATTAGAGATCAAGCCCTCTCATAAATATAGAAAAATTAGCAAATCAAACACATTGCTATATAGAAAGGATAATACATAAGAGTAACTTTGGTTTATTTCAGGAATGCACTGTTGATTTAAAATTTAAAAGCCAAACAATGTAATTCACACATGAACAGAATAAAGAAGAAACCCCATATGATCATTGTAGTCAATGGAGAAAAAACTTAACATCCACTCTTTATTTAAAAAAAAAAAAAACTATTACAGACTCATAGACAGCCAGCAGACAGCCTAGTGAGGTGGAGGAGGGGGTGATGGGGAGGTGGTGGGGTTGAGCAAAAAAAAAAAAGAGAGAGAGAACTCGTGGACATGGATAACTGTGTGGTGATTGCAGGGGTGGGGAGTGGGTAGAGGTGGAAGAGGGCATAGAGGGGATAAATGGTGATAGGAAAAATAAAATTAATAAAATTTAAAAACTCTTTATAAAGTAGCAATATAAGGGAACTTCCTTGATCTTATAAGGATATGTTAAAAGTTAACCAACCAATCAAACAACAGGAAAAGATATAGCAAATATGTTTAATGGAGAAATATTGAAGTTTTTCTCCTGAAATCAGAAACAAAACAAGAATATCTGTTATCACCACTACCCACTTCAGTCAACATTCTACTCAAACCTTTAGCCAGTATAATAAGGCCAGAAAGAAAAAAGATATAGGTTTGGGAAAAAAGAAACAAAACTATCATCATCCACAGATGACATAATTGCATATATAGAATACAAAAGAATCTATAGACAAACCATCATAAATAATAAATAAATTTAGTAAGATTGCTAGATACCAGATTGATATGCAAAAATATCAGTTGTATTTCCATACATCAGAAATAAAATATTAGGCAACACAAATTTTAAATTTATTTATATATACCTATAAATACATATGTATATACATACATGTAATATATATCTATAATAATAAAAGCCTAATATGCTAATTAGACAAGATGTCCTTCCAGACAGCCTTCTGGACAAAAGCCACGGTGGTGAGGACCAAGACAGAAGCAGCTGCTGTGGTGGTGGGGGCCGAGCCCCTTGCATGAATTTCATGCATCAGGCCATTAGTGTATTTAAATAGCAAAAAATCAAATATCTAAAAGAGAAAAACTCAAAAGATATAGACGATTCTTCACAGAAAACTACAAAACATTACTTAGAGGAATTAAAGAAGAATTAAATAAGTAGAAGGATATATCATATTCACAGATTGGTAGGCTCAATATTATAAACATATCAATTCTCCCCAAATTGATATAATCCTAATAAAAATTTTAGAAGGCTTTTTGTGGAAATTGACAAGCTAAATAGTCAAGATAGTTATGAAGACAAATTTCAGAGGACAAAGCTACTTGATAATAAGGTTTACTATATAGCTACAGTAATTCAGATTGTGACACCAAAACTTGGCAAGGACATCACAAGTAAAATTACAGATCAATCGATCTCTAAATATAGAAAAAATATAAACAAAATAGACAAGGGAAACATAGCAGTTCAGAAACAGACCTCTAAAGATTTATGACAAAGTTGTCACTGTAATTTAGTAGGTAATAAGTGGTCTTTTCATTTAATGGTGCAGAATCAACTTGATATGTTTATGAAAAAAATTCTGACTCCTATCTCCCACTATAAACACTAATCAATCCAGATGACTTGTAGATTTACATATGAAAGGAAAAACAATAAAGCTTTTAGAAGTTAACATAAGGGGAATAAGTAACAATTTCTTAAGCAGGAACAGAAAGCAATCACCATGAAGAAAAAGATTGATAATTAGGACTTAAAATTAAGTACTTCTGACTAAGAGATAAGGAAAGGAAAGGAGAGGCTAAAGAATTGTAAAAGACAGATAATAGACCTGCTTGGTAGGCAATTATAAATGTCTACATAGAAAATCCCAAAATTTCTAAACCAGACATCTAGTGAGAGAATTCAGTAACGTTCATGAAGATAATCAACATTAAAAACAACAGTAGCCTGGCCAGTGTGGCTTAATTGACCTATGAACCACAAGGTCAGGGCACATATCTGGGTTGTGGGCTTGATCCCTAGTAGGAGGCATGCAAGAGGCAGCTGGTCAATGATTCTCTCTCATCATTGATATTTCTGACTCTCTCTCCCTCTTCCTGTCTCTTTGAAACCAATAAACATATATTAAAAACAACAACATTCCTATGTAGCATACATCAGTTGGAAAATATACTAAAGAATCTCTATCATAACAACAAGAATCATAAACTCTCCAGAAATAAATCTAAGAAAACCTATGCCTGATAATTGTGTAGAGATAATTTTAAAACATTATTAAAGAACATAAAAGAAGTCCTAAATAGAGAAATATACCATATTTATGGACTAAAAGGCTGAGAATTGCCCAGCTGGTGTGGCTCAGTGATTGAGCATTGACCTATGAACCAGGAAGTCATGGTTCAATTCCCTGTTCAGGGTATAGGCCTGGGTTGCAGGCTCCATCTCCAGTAGGGGATGTGCAGGAAGTAGCTAATCTATGATTCTCTCATCATTGATGTTTCTATCTCTCTCTGCCTCTCCCTTCCTCTCTGAAATCCCTTCAAATTAATCTATCTATTTAGTACAATCTTAACTAATAAAAGCGTAATATTGAAATTGACCGTTTCTTCAGGACACCCAACAGCCAATCAGAGCGATTGTATGCAAATTAACCAAGCCAACATGGCGGCTGCCACACTCGGAGTAAACGGCAGCTTCCATTGCAGCAGGAGTGAAAGTGAAACTGTCTGCGTGCTGGCTCGCTTATCCTTGCCTGAAAGCAAAACATGTTTACAAATGTTTGCAACAATGTATAAATCATAGAATCCTCCGGAGCTGAAGGAAACAGCAGGCCGGGCCTGAGTCTAAGAGTAACAATTGTGTCATTATAGAAGCCACGAGCTGAAGCAGAAAGGAGGCTTCTTATTAGGCCTTGCCTTAAAGGAACAGCATCAATAATAGAAGATAAACAAACCCCAGTAACCTGCGTCCAGCCAGCCTTGCTGGGACATTGGATCAATGGGAGCTGTGGGCAGCCTTAAAGCCCCTCACCCAGGCTGGTCAGGCACGCCAGCAGATGGACATCCTCCGAGGGGTCCCAGACTGTGAGAGGGCACAGGCCGGACTGAGGGACCTCCCGAGTGCACAGAGCGGCTGCAGGGCAGAACAGCGCGGGACCTAGAACCGGTGCATGGGAAAGAGGCGGCAGGGTTGGCAGCCTGCTTGGCGGCTCCCCAGGCCCTTTGCGGGGC
>PVJC01038766.1:0-16604 GCA_004026665.1 Murina feae | reverse complement strand
GGACTGAGGAACTCCCTCCACCCCGAGTGCACAAATTTTTGTGCACCGGGCCCCTAGTATATAATAATTGGTAAAAATATGTTGCTTTATTTTTCCAAGTAATTGTATCTTGAATATAATTGCACACACACACACCACTTGTTCAAGTACGGAAATTTCTAAAACAAGACACAGGAAATTGTTAACAATGACTACTTCCAAGAAGACCTGGTGGTTCAAGAGGGGAGATTAAGTTTTCATTTTATACTGTTTTGGTAGTATTGAAATTTTTTTACCTATATACTTGTATTATTATTATTATTATTATTATTATTATTATTATTATTATTTTGCTGTTGGAAAGCACTAGAATAGGAGTGTATGACCTTAATGCAGTCATGATTGACATTAAAGTGAGCTTTCCAATCTCTGTGGAGTTCACCTTGAATGTGTAGTCCTTCAGAGATGCCAAGCTGAAAACTTGGAATATTTACTAGATCCCTTTACCTTGGAAGGCTCTAACCTCCAATTATTTACTCGCCAGCACTTTGTTTCTGCTAAAAATTCTTCGTTTTTCAGCACTTCATTTTGTGCTTGGTTTCTTGGCCCCTTCCTCCTCATTTCAGTTAATTAGCAAATTCTTGGAAGGGAAAAGTAACAGTAATTTTTAATTTTTTTTATGATTTCACAGGAAAGGAGAGGGGCAAGAGATAGAAACATTAATGATGAGAGAGAATCATTGGTTGTCTGCCTCCTGCACGCCCCACACTGGGGTTGAGCCCAAAACCTAGGCATGTGCCCTGACCGGGAATCAAACCGTGACCTCCTGGTTCATAGGTTGATGCTCAACCACTGAGTCATGCTGGCTGGGCCAGTGGCACGGTATTGGTTCACCTCAATTTACTTCTCTTAGGATCTTAACTTCTTCAGTCTGGCTCGTCGGCACTTTTCTGTTGCATTCAACCAGGTTTTTGTATATGTCTGGGTGTGTGTGTTCCCCTTTTCTAGCTGTTATCAGTGGGACAGTTGACCTGACACAAGTAGTTTACTGTGGCCAAAAATAGAGGTTGCTATCTTCATTTTAAATCTAGGAGATTAAAAGTCATACAGCTTTGGATGTGGGTATAAAATAACCTCTTTACCTAAGTTTTTAAAAACTTTGAATTTTCTAGTGTCCATTTTATTTTTCTAAATAATTATACATATGAAAATAAAGTTTGTTACTTCTTTTAAGATTCCTTTAACATACATGCTTTAAGTATATTCTTACTTAGAGTTGAACTTCCACATTTTCCTAATCTTAGTGACTTTTTAAAACATGTATTGCAGAGGCAAATGTCTTTGTCAGAAAACAGAAGAAAAGAACTTCTTCAGAGGATAATTGTGGAGCTTGTTGAATTTATTTCTCCCAAGACCCCTAAACCTGGAGAACTTGGTGGAAGAGTATCTGGGTCAGTGGCTTGGAGAGTAGCCCGAGGTGAAATGGGTCTAGAGGTATTTAACTCATTATAGCGTGATAATCTCACTTTCCTGCTTCGTATGCTCTTTACTTACTGAAAAAATGCATTGGCCATGACTTTTCAATTAACTTTTCAGCTTAATTATTAAAAACTGCAAAATTGATGATTGATTGACATAGTCTAGTCACAAGAGAGTTAGCAAAACATTTTAAAATAGGATTTTTCTATTTTTCATAAATTTTGAGTATAGTATAACTTTAACTGAAGTATATACAGAAAAATGCACAAATTATAAGTGTACAGCTGAGCAGATTTTTACAAATTGAGCACCCATGTAATCATCAACCAGAATAAGAAATAGACCTACATACATCTGGTATTGGCTAGAAATTATTGCTGCTGGGTGTGATTACTATTATATTATCAAACCTATTTTAAGATATCTCTTGATTAATCTCCCAAAATTAAATAATGAACAATAGAAATATAATTCTATAATTAGAGGCTAGGTGAAAAGCTCTGTATGAAGAAAGTACAATAGACTGTCCCTTTCCCTTAGGAAGTCTAAAGTTGACTCACTATTAAGTATTTTACTTACTTTTAAATAAATATATTCTTATAAAGTATTTTATATGAAGATCTAAGGTGATAGTGTAATGAAAAGTGCTAGCGACAGTTCTAAACTAATTAAACTTTTATATCTACTTTTCCTAAATTTGCAACTCATTTCTCCAATAAAGAAATATCTCTAAAAGGAGTGAATTATCTTTAGTAACTTTGTTTGCTTGTTAATTTATCCAGGATCTTTAGCAGGCAGTTGGAAGTGTTGATTCAGCCATAGAATTACAAGATCTAAATTCAACAAATCATTCAAATCACTGCTGATGCAGTGCAAGTTATAAGTATAAATGTAAATGAAGCCAGTTTAAAAGAGCTAATTTAATTCACAGCTGTGCTCAATTTAAAACATTGATATTATTTAGGTCTTCATTTCTGTTTCTTTTAATGGATGGGTGTGCTTCCTCGTGTATGGCATATAAGTTGATTAAACTTTAAAAATATGAATTGGGTCATATGCTCAGATTGTTTCCCCTTTTGAAATTTTAAAAAAATTTCTCTCTTACTGAAGACCATGTTAGAGCCATGGATTTAAAATGTCATTTTCTTCTTTAGAAATAGATGTTTATTTTTAAAATAAATTGAAAAATGTCAGACCTAAAAATTTATGGAACTATACCTTGAAATGAGTTGGTGATATCCTGTGATTTCTGAAAAGAATAGTTTCATCTTAATTTTAGATTTAAAAGATTTCTTGAAATATTAATGTCATTCTTACTCCAAATTGTTTGTTCAGTTGCATACATGGTATGTTCAGTAACATACACTTTTCTTTTCACTTTTTCAATTAGTTATCCTTGTAAAATATAGATATTGCTACTTTAAATTTTATTTCCATTTGGCTATGGAGATTCTGAAATATCTTTGTTGTTACATGCTTGCTTTGAAGCAAGTACACTAACTTATAATACTAATAACTAAAAAGAATAAACTGCTTTTTTACTTTCTGACAGTAATAGTCATTACTGTCAAAATGACAGTAATAGTCATTACTAGGGAATTATCTTCTTAACAGTAACATGCAATGTTACTGTTTTATAATTCTGACAGTGATTGCAAATACACATATGTAATTTTTTTTTCTTCTCTAAAATACATATTTTTAATGATTCTTGCACATTCAAAGTTTTTATATTGTTTAATACCTAATACCCCATGCTGAACAAAAAAAGCATTGCCTACTATCCTGAATGATTAGTAAATATTGTATCAAGACATTAGCACAGACTAGAGCAGTGGTCTGCATGATTGTATCAGAATTCCCAGACACTCTCCTACCTTAGGGTTACCAGGAAAGAACACTCTGATGAAATGGCTATAGGTTTAGGCTTGAAGTATGAGATAGAATCAAAGATATGGGAAGTAGAAAGAACAGCATTCCAGACATTGGAAACAACACGTGTCAAGGCACTGGGGCAGAAACGATCTGGATCTTTTTGAGGAACTAAAGGAAAAGTAACGTGATGAGAACCTAGAGACAAAGGGCAAAGGAACCTGAGATCCGGTTGGAGAAGTAGGCAGGGGACAGATCATGCAGGGTCCTGTAACACTTGGTAAAGGTTTAGGGTTTCAGTACAGTGGAAGTCAGTGGAGTGAGTTAAGCAAGGAAATAACATCACAATTTAAATTTTTAAAAAATCACTTTCATTACTATGTAAAGCTTGAACAGGAAATAAAACTTGAAACCTGAGAGTTAATTTCAAGAGACAGTTATACTAGTCCAGTTAGAAAACGATTATGGTGGAAATGAAGAAAAATAAATGAATTTAGGTGAACTTACAAAATCACAAAAATATAACTTAGAGCTATTATTTATACTTGCTGTTTTCTGTCTTGTAGCAGTTGTGCTATATCAATATTATACTGATCATGTTCAACCTATAAAATATTTTCTGAATTTCTAATGGCACCAATTTTTCATTTTCATGTTGAAGGAATCTCTTACCATTATACATAGCAATCTTTCTCCCTCTTTCCCTTCCTCTCTCTTTCACTCCCCATATAAATATACAATCTATAGTCTTTCGTTACCTTGAAAAACTAATTCTGTTTTCCTTTTTAAGAAAAAGGAAGCCATATTCATCCCCTCTGAAAATGAGAAGATTTCTAAACAGCTTCACCTTTGTTATAATATTGTGAAAGATCATTATGTTCGAGTTTCAAGTAACAATCAAACCACTTCTGGATGGGAAAATGGTGTATGGAAGATGGAATCCATATTCAGAAAAGTTGAAACAGACTGGAACATGGTAACTTAATGCAGGAAACTGTTTAAAACCTTTGTCATTGTTTAAACATATAGATTAGTTTCATTTTTTAGTTGTGCATGATTTGAAAACTGATATGTCAAAATTACTTTTAGTATTCCTTAGGCCTATAAAAGAAAATTGTGTTCCCAACATTTAATCAAGAAATCATAAGAAATTTGTGCATTTGTAACAAGGAAATGTTTTCATTAGAGGTTGAATTTAATGCTTTCATTGGGAAAAATAATCAAGTGTATGACCAATCCATGTGACTAATTTTTGCATAAATATATAAAGTACTGTATTTTCCAGCGTATAAGACCACTTTTTAACCCAGGAAAATCTTCTCAAAAGTCAGGGGTCGTCTTATAGGGTGGGTGCTGAAACTTCCGAGCCAGACTGGAAAATCTGCGGTCGCCGCATACAGTGGGTGGAGCTCAAAAATGGCCGCACTCCATTCATTTCAGTGGAGCCGGATGGAGACCGCAAGTATCTCTGGTCGGCTCCTTTTTGTGCCATATACGGTCTCCGTCCGGACTTTTTAACCCAGGAAAATCTTCTGGGGGTTGTCTTATATGCCGGAAAATCCAGTATATTGTTATTTAACTTCTTCACAAGTATGTATTGATAGCTACTAAGGTGGACTATAATGGAATATAGCATGTAGTTCGAAGTCCCAAGAGCTAACCATTTAATACACCTTCATTGCATAACAATATGAATGGTTGAGCAGTAATATTAGTTATTTGTACTCTGTCTTAAAGAATAAAGAAATGGATTGCTAGGACTATAGTAGTTCCCATATGCCAACTTGTAAATTGTTGTGCCATTATCTGCAACAAGAAAGAAGCTTTGCTTTTAGTTTGCCCTGTCCCTTAGACAAGCACCAAAAATAAATTCAGCATTATTCTTATGAACTCACTAGATTTAACCATGTTACTGATATTATTTTTATAGGAGTTAATGAACTTATTGGGAATTTTTAAAGTTAACGTGACAAATGTTTGAATGGGAAGGGGATTGTTCGCTTGTAGACCTTGGATAGATTAAAGAGTAACAGCATCTACTGTATGCTTGCCATTGTTCTAGGCATTAATCAGAGTACAGAAGGCATGCAGAGATGAGGTCCCTGCTTTATTTTCTAATCATAAGTTTTTATTTTAAAACTTACCTTGGTGATCTTTTTGTATTAAACCAAGAATAGCTTATAGCATTATTAAAGTTGTAGATTTAGGAACTTCCTTCTTTAGTCAAAGAAGGGCATATAAAATGAAATATAAAATTTAAAATTTCAAGATACGAATTTGTATTTGAATATGAATCTGTAATCAGTTATATAGTTGATGAGGGCACTGAACAACTCCTGGGAGACTATCCTTAGCCAAAAATATTTTCTGAACAGAATGCAGGATAGAGTAGATACGTTTTTATTTGAGGACTAAACTCGTCTAGCATGCCATTCTTCCTGACCAGCAGTGCGAATGGAGACAGTAATGGTGGAGGAAACAATGCTGTGCTGCACAAGACGTGACTGCTGAGAAACAGGCCTGTTGTGTGGCGTATTTCTTCTTTAATTACTCATTGGTTCATCAGCAAACACTTACTGAGTGCCTGTTGTGCTAGGCATTGTTGTCAGCTACACGGAAAAAGATGGGAGGTACGGTGTCTGCTCTCATAGTCTAACGGGAAACCGAAGCATAAACAGCAATCTTAACCACGATGAAGAGTGCTATAATAAGGATATCAACGCATTGCCATGGAGACACTGAGGAGGGAGTAATTAGCTCTGGCTGTGGAATTGGCAAACCTCCACAGAGCAGGCAGCGTTTGAGCTGGACACTGAAGGATGAGTAGGTGTTCATAAGGCAAGGGAAGAGGATGTGGCCAGAGAGGCTGTATTGCGTAAAAAGATTTAAGTAATGTAAATGAGATGCAAAGACCATCACATGAAAAACAGGCTCCTACTCAAGTAAAGTTTATGCATTGATATGCTTTTATGAAGGGCATCTTTTTAGAAGTTGAATGAATCAGTTCTCGGTTACAGTATTTAGTGCCCAATGAAGAAAAATATTAGATTCTTAACTATATTGTAGAGACAAACAACTCAGAAGTAATATATTTCCACTAAAACTTGAATTCCCCCCCACCCGCTAGCATTTTGAGTTCTGTACTAGCATGTCCCCAGTTAGGGATTCTCTAGCTTTACTAAATAGAAGAAGCCTATGTCTTTCGTTTTTTTTAATTTAACACTTTATGTGCCAATTATAGTTGACATTCAATATTTTATACTAGAGGTCCGGTGCACGAATTTGTGTATGGGTGGCGTCCCTTGGCCTGGCAGGCGATCAGGGCCAATCGGGGGCCAGCTGCCTGGGGGAGAGACCATGGGAGATTGGCCAGCTGCAGAAGGTTGGCTATGGGAGTGCACTGACCACCAGTTTCACTAATCTTACTAATCTAAACAGTTGGCCCATGTGTCTTTCTCCTACACTAGTCTATGCTCCCCTTGACGCTTGCCTATTAACATTACATCCCAAGTGCAATGTCTGACAATGTGCATGTTTGCTGAATGATGAAATGAATTAATTCTTGACAGAATGCCATACATCAAAAAGTGCTATAATGACTCCAGCAACAGAGTGAAAAATTGCTCAAAAATGCAAAGTATCTAAGATTAGCCAAGGGACACAATCTGAATGAAGACAGGGTTTATTGTGGTGGTCTACACAGCCCTAAGGTTATATAAATTTATGAGATATACACTCAATCATTCTTTCTTACATTCATCAAACTTTACTATAAACCTTTTTTATATATAAGATACTATGATAAATAATGAATACTGAGAGTAGTACAAAAGTGAATAGAAAAGGAAAAGGTCTCTGCCCAGGTAATATTTATAATCTAGTAGGCAAGAGACAAATAATCTCTTCTTACACATATTTGTTGAAAAAATGTCATAGAGATACACAGTGTAGAAAGTCAATAAAGGGAGAAATGAATCCAGTTAGCTGGGACTGGAGGGAGTAGGCTTAAACCAAGTTAATCTAACAGAAAGGAAAGGAAAGAAAGTTCTGTGGAGAGGGCAGGGCAGCTACAAGCAGAGAGCAGGGAGGTAGCACAGTACAAGGTGAGGCCAGAGATTAAGACACATGAACTATTTCTTGCCCTGAGAGCATTTAGTAATGATCAGGGTTTTTAAAAAGTATTTACGGTGACCGCACAGAGAACATTTAAAATATATATATATATATATAATTGATTTTTTTTTTTCCAGAAAGGAAGGGAGAGGGATAGAGAGTTAGAAACATTGATGAGCGAGAAACTTGGATTCAGCTGCCTCCTGCACACTCCCTGCTGGGGATGTGCCCGCAACCAAGTACATGCCCTTGACCGGAATCAAACCTGGGACCCTTCAGTCCACAGGCTAATGCTCTATCCACTGAGCCAAACTGGTTAGGGTGAGAACATTTTTGAAGGGACCAGGGCAGATGCAGGGAGACTAGTTTGGGAATCTGTTAACATCACTTGTTATCACTTGCCTCCTAAAAAGTTTCCCTGACTTAGCTTTTCATATTTCTTTCAAATTCACATATCACTGAAGAACATACTTGCCAAGTAGTACAATGCAGTAAGTCCCTGTGCTCCTGGGAGGCTACCTCATTGATATAGAATAAAATTCTGTTCTAAATACACAAGAGCAGACTGCATGTGATCTGTCTAGATCCAGGATGGAGATTATGGAGGAAAGGTGTGGTGAAGAATAAGCTTGAGAAATAGTCAAGGGGAAGGTATTAAATACAAATTGATAGTTACCAAATAGTCATGGGAATGTAAAGTACAGCCTAGGAAATACAGTCAGTAACGTTGTATTAACTATGTATGGTTCCATGGGGTAATAGATTTATAGGGAGGGTCACTTTGTAAATTGTTACAGATACCTGATCACTATGCTGTACACCTGAAACCAGTCTATTTATATAAAAGCCTAAGTGACTATTACAACTGGTTGACTGAACGACCACTCAACTGGTTGCTGTGATGCTCACTGACCACCAGGGGGCAGACACTCAACACAGGAGCTGCCCCCTGGTGGTCAGTGCGCTCCCACAGCTCCGAAGCCGGCCAGGGCAGAAGGAGCGTTTCTCGTGTAAGGATAGGATGTGGAAGAGGAGAGTGTTTGGGGACACGAGAAGGAGCATGTGCAAAAGCGCTGAGGAGAGAAACACCTAATATCTAGGAAAGAATAAGTAGTGAATAAGGAGCAGAATAGTGAAAAATGAGAATAGCGATGTAAACAGTTGTCAGATCCCAGGGACTTTGAGTACCTTGCAGTGATGTAATAAGATCCATGAAAGTTCAGGCAAGGAAAGGATGTGATCACACTAGTGATCCAGAGGAAATTCCAGAGGCTCCAAATGGAAAAAATCATAAGCATAGTATAGAGAGATTACAGTAGAGACTGGTAGTGACTCATGTTTGATTTCTGTGATGAAATGGAATAACCCAAAATAAGGTTCATGAACAATACCAATTTACCAGCATTAAATTAAAATCTCTTGAAATACGACTGCTCTGCTGGATATCTGTAGGAATGTCTATTGTACAGTGAACTTAATTTACAGTTAATCCTAGCAGCCTAAGCAGAAGAACAACTTTAAGGGCACACTGGAGAACAACTTCAAATAGCGTAGTACAAACTGAGCCTCCAGGAATCCATAGTAACCAGCAGACCAGCCTGGCATGTAGCAATCCAAACATCTGTAAGTGAAGATTTTCTGTAGAATGTGAACTACCTACAAAAGCTGACATGCAAATTGCTCTCAGTCTTGAAACTAGCGGTTACAAACACAATCCAAAGAGCAAAGTTTCATTTGTGTACACTGTATAAACTTGCCAGTGGTTCTCAACCTTCCTAATGCCGCGACCCGTTTTTAAAAAATATATTTTATTGATTTTTTACAGAGGAAGGGAGAAGGATAAGGATAGAGAGTTAGAAACATCAGTGAGAAAGAAACATGGATCAGCTGCCTCTTGCACACTCCCTACTGGGGATGTGCCCGCAACCAAGGTACATGCCCTTGACCAGAATTGAACCTGGGACCCTTCAGTCCGCAGGCCTATGCTCTATCCATTGAACCAAACCAGCTAGGGCTGCTGCGACCCTTTAATACAATTCCTCATGTTGTGGTGACCCCCAACCATAAAATTATTTTTGTTGTAACTGTAATTTTACTACTGTTAATGATCGTAATGTAAATATCTGATATGCTGGATGTATTTAGGTGACCCCTGTGAAAGGGTCATTCCACCCCCAAAGGAGTCTCGACCCACAGGTTGAGAACCGCTGACTTAGACCTTAAGTCACAGAGACACGTAGTCTTGTTCCCGCCCACAGGTTTTGATGCCAAAGAGGGGCAAGGGTGGGTCGCTTTGGGGTGCTGGATAGATTTCAGTCTGCCGGGGGAAAAACTCCATGCTGTCTGTAATACCACTGCTGCTAAAATAGGGATAGCAGCATTCACGTCTTAGTAGTCCCATAAAGTGCACAAACAAGCATATAGAACTATACATAATAATGACACCTATGGATTTAAAAAGACAACAGGTAAAAGTTATCTAAAATAACTTCAAGAAGTTAGGAACACCCAACAGTTACAAAAAAAATATATGCTTTTGGGGGGAGGGGGCAGGTCTCAACAAAGAAAAAAATTGAATATTTGAAAGTATAATATATTGTTCTAAATAAATTAAAATTATTCATTCTGTTGGTATTAACACATAGGTCCACATTTGGAGGTTTATGTAAATCCTATTGTTGCATTTCAAATTACCAAACTTAAGTATGCATATTCTTTTTTTTAAATATATTTTATTGATTTTTTACGGAGAAGAAGGGAGAGAGATAGTTAGAAACATCGATGGGAGAGAAACATTGATCAGCTGCCTCCTGCACACCTCCCACTGGGGATGTGCCGCAACCAAGGTACATGCCCTTGACCTGAATCGAACCTGGGACCCTTTAGTCCGAAGACTGACGCTCTATCCACTGAGCCACTGAGCCAAACCGGTTAGGGCAAGTATGCGTATTCTTTATAACTTCCTGGCACCTCTAAAAATGCTGAGTTAAAATAAATGGGTTAAAGTGCTCCAGACAGACTGTATTATGTGAAAAAGATAATATGGAGTTTCAATATAAAAAGGGTCTTTTATCTGCATATACCGTTTCTTTAGCCTGAGACCTTTTATTTGCTCACAATGTGTTTGACTGTTAAGCATTTAAGAATTCAATGATGATCCATTTTATCCTTTAACTGTTTAGACTCTTAAAAGCTGATGCCCTCAGGGTTAAAAAATGTAAGTCTTAGAACGGGCAGTCCTCTCACATATGTTCAGCAACTATTAAACCTCCTGTGACAGTTAAAACCACAATTCTGGCCCAGAGCCACATGGTGTAATGAAGACAGTTCTTGGGGTAAGCTAGAAATGTGAAATTAGGCTGACTTCAGCCTATCATATTTTATACCTACACTTTTGAGGGGACATTTAAAACTACTGAGCTCTAAAAATCTATTACATGGAAGTATTTACTGAAATATGAATTTGAATGTATTTCTGTATTAAGATTACTTTCCCCCAGTTTTTAGTTCTTTACAACCCTCTTTCTTCCTGTAACCCTGTTGTTTGCCTCATCTTTTCCAGATAATATCATTACTAGCCACTTCTTTTTTTTTCTTCTTTTTTTTTTGGATTATTTGTTTTTTTATTGAGTTGTAAGAGTTCTTTATATATTCTGGATACAAGTTCTTTGACAGATATATGATAAAAGTTTTCTCACATTATGTAGATTGTCTTTTACTTTTTTGACGTTCTTTGAAGCAAAAAAAGTTTTTAATTTTGATGTTCAGTTTATCAGGTTTTTCTTTTTTTTTAATTTTGTTTTATTGCTTAAAGTATTACAAAGAGTGTTAAATAAGTCTCCATTTTTTCTCCTTGACCTTCCAGCCCTCCCGAGCCTTCCTGCTGTAGTTTGACAGTCTGTTCAATGCTGTTCTGCCTCTGTATCTGTTTATGTTCATCAATTTATAATGGTCTTTATTATCCATAAATAAGTGAGGTCATGTGGTAGTTTTCTTTCATTGACTGGCTTATTTCACTTAGCATAATGCTCTCCAGTTCCATCCATGCTGCTGCAAATGGTAAGAATTCCTTCTTTTTTACAGCAGCATAGTATTCCATTGTGTAGATGTACCACAGTTTTCTAATCCATTCATCTGCTGATGAGCACTTAGGCTGTTTTCATATCTTAGCTATGGTGAATTGTGCTGCTATGAACATAGGGATGCATATGTCCTTTCTGATTGGTGTTTCTGGTTTCTTGGGATATATTCCCAGAAGTGGGATTGCAGAGTCAAATGGGAGTTCCATTTTTAATTTTTGAGGAAACTCCATACTGTCCTCCATAGTGGCTGCACCAGTCTGCATTCCCACCAGCAGTGCAGGAGAGTTCCTTTTTCTTTGATCCTTGCCAGCACTCGTTGTTTCTTGATTTGTTGATGATAGCCATTCTGACAGGTGTGAGATGATACCTCATTGTTGTTTTGATTTGCATCTCTCGGATGAGTAGTGACTTTGAGCATGTTTTCATATGTCTCTTGACTAGCCACTTCTTTGAAGGAGTAATTAAGCTATGGATAGCCAGTAGTTTAGAACAGGTGAAATTAATGACTCCCAGGAAGCATGATGGTACAATCCTGGGCCCCAGTTACAAATAGCTCTAAGAGGAGCAATGCTGTAGGAACACGTGAGCATTAGAGGATATTATAGTGAGGCTGCCCTGAAGTTCAGTGGAACAGTTGACAGTTATATACATCTAGGTTTGCCATCCAGAACAGTTGTTGATTATACACATACTATAGGCCTGATGCACAAAATTCGTGCATGGGTATGGTCCCTAGAGCTGGCCTGCGATCAGGGCTATCTTCCCTGGCGGCCAGCAGCCAGCCCCCACCATCACCCACCCCCAGTTCCACATTCACCATTGAGTGATCTGAGCCTGCCAGTCAGGAAAAACTGAGAGGTTGGCCATTCCCACCCGCTTGCCGGCCTCGCTCCCCGCCCCACCATGGGTCACCCTCTGTGTGGGGGGTGACTGGCAGGGTGGGGGCCTTGGCCTGGCACTGCCTGTGTCCGCTGCCACCCATCCCTGGTTTCCTGTTCCCCATCAGGCGATCAGAGCCTGCGGCTGAGGGAAGGGACCGAGAGGTTGGCCGACAGACCCCCATCGGGTGATCGGGGCCTGCAGGCTGGGGGCAGCTCCTGTGTTGAGTCACTGCACCCTGGTGTTCAGTGCACATCATAGAGACTGGTCATTGTGCCATTCAGCCGATTTACATATTACCTTTTTATTATGTTGGATTACATAGGATAGTCTGAGGAGTTCAAATCATTTTCCTTGCAGGGTGATTATTTAGTTGTTTTAAAATCTTCAGCTCACTGATTTTAAAAACATTCAAATTAACTGACATATTTAATCTGGAAGAAAAATATCAATAAATTGCCAAATTGAATAGAATATCAGTAGAATACTAGCAGTGATTTTCACTTGATGACTAAAAACATGGAGTAGGATTTTCATGCAGATGTGTTTTATATGGCCCCTGAGAAGTAGATTTGACATTTCTAAAGGAATATGTTTGTGTATATAGGTTTTTTTTTATCACTTAAATACTGTTTATGAAATGCTTTGAATTCAGAACCTGTGCCCCAGAGAGCTATGATTTAAGTTAGGTCATATAAGTATACCAAAAATAAAATAGTTACATTTGAGTAAGGGAACATTGTAGTTCAAGGTGAGAGAAAATTTGAGAGGACTATTGAAGCTAAGAGTTTGGATTTAATGCAAGAGCTGGGTGCTGGCATGAAGATGAGTGTAAAAGTCATAACTAGTGGTAAATGCAGTATAAATGGAGAAGGCTTCCTCCCTCTCCTTCCCCACTCTGCATATTTATTTTTAAAAATGCATAGGTAATTTTGGGGGCTCTTTAATCATAATGATTAAAGAGTTAGATCCTTAAGGGTTTGAGCCTGCGTGAATGCAGTTACCTGTTAAAGACCATGGCTGTGGAAATCAGTTTTTATGTCATCATTTTGAAGAGTTAGATGAAACTATAAGAGATAAGCTGGAAGCAGCCAATAATCTTGGATTCCTTAACTAGTGTAGATTTAAAGTAGTAAGGGGTGACAGAATGGGGAGCATACTATTTAGGAGGCAAGCATGAATATTACTTTTTGTAAAACATTAGTTAACAGTGACTGAGGTATTTTTACTTACTTATTTATAGAATATGACCCATCTCACTCTAGGAAAGCTTATCTGAAAATCCAGGCTTTGAAAAGAAGACAAATTAAGAAATAATGACATTTAAAATGATTCTTCATTTTTAGCAGGATTCATCATAAAATTTATTTTAAATAGCTGAACTTATTAATTTAAAAAAGAATATGACTTACTAGAATTTGGTTAGCATGCAGCCCTTTAGGGCTATACTTCTTGGGCTACTTGTATTCAAATAATATCTTTCTAAGATACTATAGGAAAAACTGCTAATAAAATTTTTAAAATGTTAGTAGTAAAAATGTTTTCAGTGGGAAAAATTGGGTTTGTAATAACCATTTGTACATAGTACCCTGAGAAAATAAGACTTTGATTATATGTGCTGTCTACACTATTTCATTTTTTCTGACAGTTCCTTTTTTCCTCCTACTTTGTAGGTGTATTTAGCCCGAAAGGAAGGATCATCTCATGCTCATATTTCCTGGAAGTTTGAGTGTGGATCAGTTGGCCTAAAACTAGATAGCATTACCATTAGAACAAGTAGTCAAACCTTCCAGACTGGAACAATACAGTGGAAACTGCGATCTGATACAGCACAAGTAGAACTGTCTGGTGGTAAGCATTTGACCAGAGAATTAGTCATGAAGTGTGTATTTAACACTCTGAAGAGTACTTGTACTTACTTGAGATGTAGTTTTGAGTCTTTCATACCCAAGAGTTACTCATACCATTGCAGAAAAAATTTAATTTAAAACCTGTATAACCTCATTCTAATAGAAGGGCTTGTTTTTTATTTTGAAACAGATGGAAGAAGAATAATCATTTCTTTGTTTCAGAGGACACATTTCTTCCATAAAGAATAATTTGATTTTATATTTATTTTTTAAGGATTGATTTTTTTACCTACAAGTGTATAAAATGCATCCCAAAACTCTTTAAGTTTCCAAAGCAAAATGTTATTTTTTTTTCCCTCCAACAGATAAAATTCTTCGCTCCTATCATGATTTTTCTGGTGCCACAGAAGTTATTTTGGAAGCAGAATTAAGCAAAGGAGATGGTGTTGTTGCTTGGCAACATACTCAACTATTTAGACAAAGCTTAAAGGACCAAGAAGAAAATTGTTTGGAGATAATTATAAAATTCAGTGACCTTTGAGAACCTGAATATTGTAGAAAAGCTGGCAATAATCAAAGACTTACCATGTTTTAGATTAGTCTGCTGGTTCAGTGCATGCTTAGTGGGCAATTTACTACTCTGCTAGCATATTTCTTTTGCTGGCTATCCATCATGCAACCCTCATGGAAATATATCTTTGTACTATGGACCATAATTAAACCTTGAATTAAAAGCTCCCTTCCATATGTGACTGTAATTTGGAGTAAAGTCTCATTGCCAAAATATGAGATTTTAATCTAAAAAGTATAAGCATAGTTTAAAAGTAAAATGAAGGTATTAATGATTAAATGCTGTTCATGATTATGACAAAAGTTTAAGCTAGTAATAGTAACTTGATATTTTATGATCAGCCATTAATTTCTTCATAAGTTAATTGAATCAGGTTTTCTAAGATTTTTAATTTTTAATAACTGTGAAAGTGTAGTATCTCATAAGTTATAATGCATGAAAATTTTTATGATTGTAAATATGTAGGCATTTAAGAAATAAATTGAATTATTTTGCTTTATATCTTTTTAGTGGTTACTTTGCCTAAATAAAAATCTTTAATAAGTATGCTAGCCATTGAAAACAGTTTGAATAGACAAGAGTTATGAAAACATTGACTGAATAAGTTTATATACATTATAAGTCCATAATATGTAGACTCATCAGAAAATGTTTTACTTTTTATTTTTCTTTTGAGTATATCTACCTCATTGAATAAACTATCTTGACTTTGAAACCATGTAACTGTATTATACAGTATTTATATGCTATATCAAGAGTTGTTTGTAAGTGTTCCATATAACTTCTCCAATTAAATTTAGTGAACATTTATTAGCATGTGTGTGCAAAAGCATTGTGATTGCACTGTGAAGGAGACAGTGTAAAAAAGCCCCGTCCTCTAAATGCCCTTGTGATGTTCTGCAAAGTTCTCAACTTTTCATACCAGAAAAGTATATTCCCAGAGATTCTCATCCTGTGCAACTCAGTAAAGCTTGTGTATACATTATAAAATACATACTACCATTCTGGAACATAGGTTTTCTATTTCCCCTTAATTGTAGTCAAACTCAGTTGAAGATCACTTTCTTGCTAAAAAGTTTCATTTCAAAAAAAGTAGTTTGTGCATCTAAAGTTATTAATGTGGTTTAATATTAGAAACTTTTCAGGAATTCTTGGACTCCTGAGTTAATCATAGCATTGTATGGTGCCAAATACATGAAATTGGAGATTTGATTCTTATCTGTCTTAAGATGTGTCTGATATTGGCACATGAGTATGTTGATGATCAAGTGAACCAACCCTCTTAACCCCTTCAGAGAAACGGGAAGATCAACAAGCAGTTTTATAAATCTACTAGGGGCCCGGTGCACAAAAATTTGTGCACTCGGGGTGCAGGGAGTCCCTCAGCCCGGCCTGTGCCCTCTCACAGTCTGGGACCCCTCAGTGGATGTCCTATGATGGCTCCAGTCTGCCAGGCGCCTTCTGTGTGTGTGTGTGTGTGTGTCACCACTGGGGACCTGCCCCCAGCCACATCTGAGGCTTGGAGCAGTCCTCCTGTGTGTGTGTCTACCTGCTGGGGGCCTGCCACCAGGCACACTGTAGAGGCTTGGAGCAGGCACCCCCTCTATGATGATCTCTCAGACTCTTGCCCTCCCCTGCATGTTGTTCTCTTTTTTGAGCGTGGCCAGGGCTGGGTGCGGCCTGCCTCCCAAGCTTGCCTACTGCCCATCTTCCTCCAGCCACCAGAAAGCAGGGAAAACCCCGCCTCATGGTCAGGCCAGCCTTTTCCTGCTCCCTGAT
>PVJC01038765.1:0-16601 GCA_004026665.1 Murina feae | reverse complement strand
TGTGGAAGCCAGGAGAAGCTCCCGCCACCACCGCTGTGCTTGCCAGCCATGAGCCCGGCTCCTGGCTGAGCACAATGACCACCAGGGGGTAGCTCCTGCACTGAGAGTCTGCCCCTGGTAATCAGTGCAAGTCATGGCGACCAGTTGTCCCACTGGTAGTTCCGCCATTCAGTTGATTTGCATACTAGGCTATTGTTATATAGGATAATTGAGAAATGGAAACAGCCCAAGTGCCCACCAGTAGATGAGTGGATAAAAAAGCTGTGGTACATTTACACAATGGAATACAGGGTGGCTGAAAAGAAAGAAGGATTTCTTACCCTTTGTGACAGCCTGGAAGGACTTACACATTATTATGCTAAGTGAAATAAGCCAGACAGAGAAAGACAAATATCACAGGATCTCAACTTATTTGTGGAATCTAATGAACAAAATAAACTGATGGACAAAACAGGTCCAGAGGCATGGATGCATGGAACAGACTGACAGACTCCAAAAGGAAGGGGGTGGGAAGAGATTAACCAAAGAACATATATGCACACATGCAGAGCCAATGGACACAGACAATAGTGTGGTAAAGACCTGGGGAGGGGCAGGGGCTGGTTGGATGGGGGCAAAGGCAGAGCTAATGGGGGACATACGTAATACTCTGCAATACTAACAACCATAAAATAAAAGAATAAAAAATTAAATTAAACTTTAAAAGCTCTGTAGTTAAGGTATACCTGAAAGGAGAGGAAAAGTCACTAGGTACACGTTTTTCTTTATAAGGCAAAGCAAGGGGGTGGCTGGTAGACTCCAAATCTCACTCCAATCATGTTGCCATGGAAAACTAGGGGCTAATAGCTTTGTTAGGGGCTGCACAGCTGTGGTTTTTATGCATGGTAGTTCTCAATCTGGATGTTTATTCCTTGGGAGCTGTCTATACAAGTATTTTAATAGTACTAAGAATACAAATCACCTTTCTCGCTTAATGAGTAAACAACTTGAGATCAAGTAATCACAAGAGATCACTAACCGTCAGACACAGACCCCTCTCATTATAAACCTCATTATCAGCATGTGAGCAAAGGAAGAAAGCCTAATGCGATTTAATGGCTTATTTAACACCTACTATTGACAAGACTTTACTTACTAGAATCTCTCTCTCTCATTCAAAAACTTATATATGCTATCTTCTATCCATGTACTTCTTACTTCACCATTAGATGAAAGCAACCACTGCATTGGAGATAGTAAGTCAAAAAAGGGAATTCAGAATTAGGAATGAGAAGTTTTAAAATGGCAAACCGGGTGAAAATTTTACATGGAGTTCTGGGAGAAGGAAAGAAGGAAACTGAAATGCTGGCATTAGAGCTATATCCCTCCTCTCTGGAAAGGGAGCTGTCACAGGGGCAGTTATTTTGATTAGAGCTAAAGTAATCAACCCCGTGTACCTGGGTTGGGAGACTGAGAAATGCTTGCTGGCCATCAAGCTGGCTGCGCATAACATGAAATGTCCAAAGGTTTTCCCCAAGAGTCAAGGATCTAAGTTCCTTTTTATCTCCACGGAAATAGTTATGGTGGAAGAGTTGGTGAGGCTTGGGAGGCATCCATTAAACATTTGTAGAAGATCAAAACAAAAGGGGGAAGGGCTCACAAATTATCACAAACAAAACAACATGAATGTATAAATATTTACTTTAAATTTCATGGAAGATACTGGCAATATAGTCTTAAGCAAGGAAAGATAGTTTATAAATAAATACTATTAAATGACTATTATCCTGAAAACATAATGAACAAATCAGGCTTTGCTTTCAAAAAGCTTACAATCCAGTTAGAAAAACAGATGATCAAAGAGATAACTGCCGTGTAGGACAATGAATAACAAAGGTAAAGAGAGAATCTATAAAAGCATTTAAGAACACAAAACCCAGTTTCGGGGAATAAGGAAGGTTAACTGAAGAAGAACAAAAACCAAAATGAGCCCTGACCGGTTTGGCTCAGTGGATAGAGCGTCGGCCCCTGGACTGAAGGGTCCCAGGTTCGATTCTGGTGAGGGGCATGTTCCTTGGTTGTGGGCACATCCCCAGTAGGGGGTGTGAAGGAGCCAGCTGATCGATGTTTCTCTCTCATCAATGTTTTTAAATATTTTTTAAATATAGTTTATTGATTTTTCACAGAGAGGAAGGGAGAGGGATAGCATCGATGAGAGAGAAACATCGATCAGCTGCCTCCTGCACACTCCCCACTGGGGATGTGCCCGCAACCAAGGTACATGCCCTTGACTGGAATCGAACCCAGGACCCTTGAGTCTGCAGGCCGATGCTCTATCCACTGAGCCAAACCAGTTAGGGCAATAAAATATATATATATTTTAAATCAAAATGAATTATATAGCACCCATTAGTAACTAATTATATGTAATGATATTTTTACTTTATTATATTTTAGTAAATAAAAATAGAAAGACTTCTTTAGGACTACTTGCAACCTTTTTCCCGTTTTATCTCCATGATACAATTATTTATCTCCATGATACATTTTATCCATTCAGCAACAATAGTCAATGCCACACATGTGATCCTGAATAAAATTAAACATGCTTTCAGGGAATTTTAACATAACCAGGAAAAGGTATGTAAACAGAATCAATACTGAAATGAAACAACCTTAGTGCCATATGGGTATATGAACAAATTGCTATGATCTATGGTTTGATTTTTATAGAGAGAGGAAAGGAGAGGGAGAGGGAAAAACATTGATGTGAGAGTGAAACACTGATCAGCTACCTCCTGCATGTCACTGCACGCATGTGCCCTGACCAGGACCCAACTGGCAACCTTTTGGTACACGGGACTACACTCAACCAACTGAGCCACACCAGCTGGGTCATTACATGGAAATATCTAATGCATATTTATCTACCAGAGAGTTGGGTGATTTAAGACCCAGTATAAACTCCTTTGACTAAATATCCTCACTTAAAAAAAAGCAGTGTTTAACACTTTTCTTGAGCACTTTAAAAAGTCACATGTAATTAACCTCAATCAACTTCATAATGACACTGGGGATGAGAATTACTGTTACTGTACAGAGAGTAATGGAATAATTGGTAAGCAGACATGGGAAATTCTATTGAGATGGTTCTCATCTAAACTCTTCTGATCCTGTTATTATCTTGACAAAGACCCAGTGAACCATTCACCCCAGCTGTACTCTTCCCACTTATGCCTATAAAAAGTATACATATTGCCCTAGAGGGTGTGGCTCAGTTGGTTGGAAGAGTCCTCCCCTACACCAAAAAGGGCACATACCCAGGTTTCCTGCTGGGTTCCCTGACAGGCACATGGAGGAGGCAATCAATCAATGTTTTCTTACACTGATCTCTCTCTCTCCCTCTCCCTCTCCCCTCCCTTCCTCTAAAAAACAATAAAGGGAAATATAATAAAAAATAAAAATAGAAAGCAATAAAGGAAAAAAAAAACATACTATACCACAACAGAATGGAAATCATCACTGCTCTGTAATAAAGCCTCAATGAGGTTAGAGCTGTCATTGTCTTTTACATCTTCAGAGTTATACTAGAACAAACTAACTACCACTAGGGCTACCAGGAGGGGGACTCATTACCTGCTCTTCTGATTCACCAAGCTGTCCGTTTGTGTTATACTCCAGAGTGCTTCTGAAGAATTAACGGGAGGAACCAGAGAGATTCTATAGTCAGGCTGGTTCCCTCCCCACCCCACTCACCCCCCAATTATATCCTAGCCTCCAAAATGCAAAATGCTGCCTCAATTATTAGACAGTACAACAGAGGGTCCAGAGGAGGAAGAGGCATGGGAGGAAGAAGAGAATTACTCAATTTCAGCGTTTAGTGTAGAAAGGAGGATTAAGATACACAGATGAAGAACTGAAATAAGGGAGAGATCGGCACACACTAGGATTATCCCGGTTAGACTTTCAGGAGATGGGTCTTGAACAAGATCGGTGAAATTCTGTTTATTACTGGATTTCAGTAACAGGCTAAGACCAAATTTACCGAAGTCAAACTCTGAAAACTTGAAGCAGAATACGTTTAATCCAGAGACACATCCTTGAAAATTACCTTTCAGTATGATCTCATGATTATAAAGCTGCCTAAGGCAAAACCAAGCAATGGTTAAGTCTTTATTAAAGTATGTTGTCTTATACTTGGAGGCTAAACATGTACGTAAGTATAACTTAATCAAGTCTGAAGTTCTCCAAAACCAAACTAAACTAGGTTGTTCTTATGTCAAATAAAGACGAAGTAAGCCATGCGTCTCAATGACCCTAAACCAGTAGGTTGCAGAAGATGGTTTAAAATAGAATACATAGAAGTAGCGGGGGGGAAACAATTCCGGAAGTTGACCGAATTATCTCCGTGAAACCCGGCTTTCGTGTTTCAAGTCAAACAATTCTTACCAAAACCAACCTCCCAAACTCAGCAATAAAAATGAGTTCTGATAGGTCATTTGCTCTTTTTACTCCCTCCCGTCGCTCCACATATAATAACTGTAAACTCCTCATTTGAAAATAGACACTGGCCGGCGCCTGGGGCACGAGGGATCAGCGGAGGGAGGGAGTGTGGCCGGCGGGAGCCCGAGGGCCCGGGCCTGGCAGCACCGGGGCAGGAAGGGGCTTCCCGGGGCCAAGGCGGACCCAGGCACCCGACCAGCAGCGCCGCTTTTGTCTGGGCCGGGATCCCCGAGCCGCTGGGGCGCCGGGCCGCCGGGCTCCTGGCCCCCCGCCCAGCCACCGCGCACTCCGCGTCCTCGGCTTCCCTCCCGTGCCCGGCTCCAAGGCTGCGCCCCTCCGCGCCCCCGGCCGACCGCGCCCCGAGCCCCCACGCCCTGCCCCGGCGGCTCCCGCACCTGCATGCCCGGGGCCCCGGGGTCAACCCCCGTGTCCAGGACGGCGATGAGCACCCCCCGCCCGTCATACTCCGGGTAGCGACAGAGGAAGGAGGCGGCCCCGGTCTCTTTCTTGGGCAGCAGGCCGTGGAAGGGGAAGGGCTCCTCGGTGGCGGCGGCGGCCATGGACGCAAGCTGGAAGACAGGGGACAAGGCAAACTGCCAGGCTGCGCGCGGAAGACAGGCGCGAGGACACCCGGGCGGCCGCGGGCCTAGGCGAGGGCGAGGGGCGGGACCAGCCGCCCGCCAATCCCGGCTCGCCAGGGTGCGGCGGCCAATCAGGAGCTGGACGTCCGCTAACGGCGCGCGCTCGGGAACGCTGCGGAGGGCGGCCGCGCCGCAGAGAAGGAGGCGGGGCCTGGGGACCGGCCGGGGCGTTCGCCGCGGGAACCCGGGGCCTTAAAGGGACTGGGACGCGGAACTGGCTGGAGCGGGCTGGCCTCCAGCCCACGGGTGCGTGTGTCCCGGGCGCAAGCACTCCTCCGGGGCGGGGTGGGGAATGGGCCCACGTTCTGGAGCATTGGGATCCACCCCCTCCCTCCCCCGCGGGCAAGCGATGGTTTCCCAACTTGAGGTTGTGGACGGGACTTTTCTCCGGTCAGTTGGCGCTTCTACCGCAGTTGACAGAAAAGGGCCCGTTAACCCACTCGAAGTGGTCGGGCATCGGCAGAACTCCGGACACACACTTGTAAAAGCGAGTTGTGCGGCTCCGTGGCGTGTGCCCGGCGCGCGCCCCTCTGCCCCGGCCCGGGAGGAATCGGGGAGATGGGTGTTCGCTGCGGGCCCGCCGTCCTCCCAGCCCGCAGCAAAAGGCGGAACTGACGGCGGTCCTTCCCTCCCGTCCTCACTGCTTCTGAAAAACACCTTTTCCCCCCTCTTTAAATTGCAGTTCTTGATTGCTCCTTAAAGTTCTCCATCCTCTCCATTACAGAGTCATAATTTGCAGTTTTTCAGATTTACGGGTGGCGGCTATCAATGGTCCCATGATGCACTAGTAGCCCTTGAATGATCTTTATGTCAGTGTTTATGCCAGGATAATCTTAGACTGTGTGTGTGTGTGTGTCTCCAAGACTTCTTTGGCAGCCCGGCGAGGTTTACGGATTCCTTTTCAATGTTTTTAAACATATAAAATGAAATATATAATTACAAAGAAATTATATTGAAATATAGTCATCAAATATGTTAAAACCACCTTTGTTCAAGAGCAGTTGTTTTATAAATGTGTATATAGTTGTATGTGTGCTTCAGATAACAGTAGCTGGAAACAAATTAATAACTTCAAAGTAGCGAAGAGCGTAAGTTACATTTTGAAACATCTGTAACAATCGTGCTATAAGACAATCGTGTTACTTTATTGGTGACAAAGTAACAAACAGTAACTGCTAGCACTATTCTGGTTATTGCCTACATGCCTAGTTGAAGGAAAGCAATTAAGGGGCTAGTCCTAACTGGTTTGGCTCAGTGGATAGAGCATTGGCCTGCAAACTGAAGGGTCCCAGGTTCGATTCCGGTCAAGGGCATGTGCCTTAGTTGTGGGCACATCCCCAGTGGGGGGTGTGCAGGAAGCAGCTGATGGATATTTCTCTCTCATCGATGTTTCTAACTCTATTCCTCTCCCTTTCTCTCTGTAAAAAATCAATAAAATATATTTTTTTTAAAAAAAGAGGTTAGTGAAAATAAATATATTTTTTTTCCTACACAAGTTTTTAAACCCCTTGGATTCTGTCATGGATCCTAGGTGTAAAGGGAAGGCCTATGTACGCCTTTTTCCAACCCATGGGATTTAGGAGATCCTCCATGAAGTCTCAGAAGTTACTGATATGGCTGGACAATAGTCTTAATTGATTGCTTGACAATTTATTCATTCTATCATGTTCTCTTTAGTGGAGAGGAAAAGGAAAATGCAGTAGCTAATGTTTTCCTTCCTATTCCCAACAGTGTGTGTTACCTCTAGAAGAGAACTTCAAACAGGCAAGAAAAGAGAAAGACAAACTCTTAGGAGAGATTCAAAGAGAACTTACACTGACAGAATAGAATAGCTCCCAATTTCAAATTAACCACAGTCCAATCACTTCATTTTACAGATGAGAAGGCAAAGCTAGACAGGTTAACTGACTGCCATGGGTTACAAAATGGGTTAATGAAAGAGCTGCATTTCTGTTCTCACGATTTTACCCTCAATATTTTCTGCCACACCGGTTGTGCAGATGAGGAACTGTTCATTGTTAAACCATTAGACTGCTGTCACAGTGTTGTTCAAAAAATATTTTTCTATGGATCCCATGTGTTTTAGAAAAGTTCTGGATTGACTCCATAAAAGAAGCGCCAGATACAAGTCTACAGGCACTGAGCCAGGGTTATTAGGCTCTGGACATTGTAGACATCCGTCATTCTTCAGGGTTGCCAGGAGTCGAGCTGACGCAAGGGCACATGACACACACATTTTATATAACCCCTGAAATCACTTAAAACTGTATTCTCAGTTCTCTATTCTTGTCTTCAAAACCCAGTATTCTCCACATTGAGTTTATACCTCTTCCTTGATGTAATGACATGCTAAGCTAAGGGAAATCTCTCAATGCTTTGTGCAAATTGACAAACAGCTTGACAGTTCATTGGCCATTAGAAAGGAACAAATACAGGATATTTGGAGTAAACAATTAAGACAGAGATAAATAAAACAAGGGCTTAGGAATGGGAGGAGGAGGAAGGGGAAGTCAGGACACAGCAGGTCAGTCACCCAATCTGGGGCACAGTAATAGGCAAGACACTGGAGAACCTCCCACCTTGCATTGTGCAAAGCAGGAAGCGTGGGGCCAGGTGTTCTTGATGCCCACCTCCCTTTGCCATCACCTGCCAGGTGAGGCTACAAGCCAATGCAGGGTTAGGGAGAGGCAAAAGCTTCCCAGGAGTCACCTTCTTTGTAACTATTGCTGCACCATATCATTTAGAGATATTGTTATCCTCACACGAGGATATTTTTTCCATTGATTTTTAGACAGAGTCAGGGGGTGGGGGGGAGTGGTGGGGGGCGGTGGGAGGTGGGGAGAGAGATGTGAGACATGTGGTTTGGTTGCAGGTGTTCCGGCCTGGGCAGGGAAGAAACTCAGGACCGGACCTTCCAGTGTAAGATCTGATGCTCTGACCACTGAACCACACTGGCCAGGGCAAGAATATTTTTTAATCAAGCTCCAAAACCATGGCAAGCATGTCAAACTCGTGACCCACGGGCCGCATGCCTTGTTTATTTGGTCCACCTTAGGCTCTGAGTTGTGTGTATGGAAAATAGTACACTGCAGAGACTCTGAAGTCCTGCGCAGCATTTGCAGCAAGGCCAGGCAGTCATTGAGTGAAGTAGGAACACTAGGGCTGATCAATTCCTGGGAGATGAGAAACTTCTTTGACAGCTGATTTAGGCTGAAGGACTCCTCATGTGCTTGCTAAAAGCCTTTTCTAGACTCCACATGTTAGTCTAGGAATGTTAGTCCACCTAACATTTGCTTCTGTCTTCTGGGCCCTTATGAATGCATATCTAAACTAATAAAAGCGTAATATTAAAATTAACCATCTCTTCGGGATGAGTAAGCCATGCCCGCCAGCCAATCAGAGCAGCTGTATGCAAATTAGCCCAGTCAAGATGGCGGAGGCAGCAGCCCTAGAGAAGCCACACAATGCATAGGCCCCAACCGCCTGGGGAGGAGCAGGGTGCCAGCAATGGAGGCCTGAAATAGATCCGGTTGTGGATTATAGGCAGCAGGGCAGCCTCAGGGGCAGAGGGACTGAGCCAGCTCCGCCCCCGAGGGTGAGGCCTGGTAATAGGTGCAGTCGGGGCACACAGGCATGGCCTTCGTGTGTGCTGTGTCCCCCAATGGATTCCAGGTGGCTGGGCAGCCTGGGGGGCGGAGGGACATCCCCCGAGGGGTCCCAAACTGTGAGAGGGCACAGGCCGGGATGAGGGACCCCTCCACCCCTGCCGAGTGCACAAATTTTTGTGCACTGGGCTCCTAGTATATATATACATATATATGATGTGATACTATACATGTTATATAATCTAATAAAAGTAATATTCAAATTGACCCTCACTCCGTTACACCTAAGCCACACCCACCAGCCAAGGCACAACCACCAGCCAATCAGAACGACTATATGCAAATTAACCCAGCCAAGATGGTGGCCAGCAGCCATGGAGCTAGAGCAAACAGGAGACTTCCATTGCACGAGCAATGGAGGAAACTGCCTGCCTAGGCTGGCTATGGCCTCCTCTCATGGCAACAATGTTTCAATTATAGAAGCCATGAAGCTGAAGCAAACAGGAGGCTTCATTGCCTACCTAGGCCTCTGCTCAAGGCAGCAAAGTTTCAATTATAACCGATTTGGCTCAGTGGATAGAGCATCGGCCTGCGGACTGAAAGGTCCCAGGTTTGATTCCAGTCAAGGGCATGTACCTGGGTTGCAAGCACATCCCCAGTGGGAGGTGTGCTTGAGGCAGCTGATTGATGTTTCTCTCTCATTAATGTTTCTAATCTCTATCCCTCTCTCTTCCTCTCTGTAAAAAATCAATAAAATACATATTTTTTAAAAGTTTCAATTATAGAAGATAAATAAACCCCAGAAACCTGATTCCAGCCAGCCTTGCTGGGACATTGGGTCAATGGGAGCTGTGGGCAGTCTAAAAATGGCCCTCAGACCCTCACCCAGGCTTGCCAGGAACCCCAGTAGGGACCCAAACCCTGAAGGGGCTATGGCCAGTCTAAAACGGCCCTCAGACCCTCCCCCAGGCTGGCCACACCCCCATGGGGTGAGGGTCCCACTGGGGGGCTTGGCCAGCCTGCAAACAGCCATCAGCCCCTGACTCAGGCTGGCCAGACACGCAAGCAGGTGGACATCCCCCGAGGGGTCCCAGACTGCGAGAGGGCACAGGCCAGGCTGAGGGACCCCCCAAGTGCACAAATTTTTGTACACCAGGCCCCTAGTTTAAGATAATTGTGTATATGTATACATGTACATATATGTGTGTGTGTGTGTGTGTGTGTGTGTATATATATATATATATATATATGAAATTATATTTAAGAAATCAGAATAAAGCTTCTCGATCATATTTATCCTCTGAGGCCTCAGAGCAGGACAGGTAGGATTTGGCTATTGAGCCCCCAGGGTTGGTTGCCATAGACTGTGAGCAACCTCTCCATTTACTTCAATGTTTCATACAAATAATCACATTTGCTATTAGTGCATTGATGTCTAAAAGGTTGCAAAACTCTGAAATAAGGGATGAAAATATTAGATCTGATTGCGTCTATCTTTTCAGGAACCTAAATGAAAACTGGTAGTAATAAATTCTTAGTATGGGTCAGAGAGCACATATCTATATATATAAAAGGCTAATAATATGCTAAGTGTCCTTCCATCCATCCAATCAGCTGCTATGACACACACTAACCACCAGGGGCCAATCACTCAACACAGGAGCTGCAGTGACTTGGCAGTGGCAATTCTCAGGTGACGCAACCTGAAACCAGAGAGGAGGGAGCCCAATTCCTCAAGAGGCCCGCACGATTCCACCTTCAACTGTGGGTTATGTTGTTGCTGGGGCACTGTCAGCCCCAAATCTGGTTTACTGCACACTTGCGTTTGCGTTCCACACCCTGTACAATAGCAACTTTGAAGAGTGCCCTCTTGCACTCCGGGACGCCTCGGGATATTAGCCAGTTTCAGCCTGATCCCTGTAGGCCAGACCAAGGGACCCCACCTGCTGGAGGGACCCCAGCTTACTCCACAGATGCCCTTTGAACCATAGAGCCACCCCAGTTGCTGCTGGCTGGGTAGGGGAAGGGGCTGCAGGAGATTGGCTCCAGGGTGTGTCCTGCCCTTCTCATCCAGTCCTGCTCTGCCTTCTAATTAATTTCCTTTCAATGTGCACAAATCTGTGTACTAAATCACTAGTTAGGTCATACCCTCCCTACACGGTAATCACTTTAGATAGGAAAAAGAATTATCGTTTTGTCATTAAGAAAATTTATAAGCTATCACTTTTTGATCAAATGAGCCTCATAAATATTCTTTCTGGGGTCCCTCTATTATCTCTTCATAGCTGAAGTTTTCACTTTTGACCCATTGGGATCAGAGTCAATCATGGGCATGAGAATATCTGTAAACTAGTATATAAGAGTTCAGCTATAACATCAGTGCTGTCTTCTTTGTGATGAGAGTTTCTAGCTGAGTGGCCAGACAACTATACAAAATTACAAGGGAAATAGGAAGAAATTCCTGAAAAATTAGAATGGTGAGGGCATGGGCCAATGGGTGAGGCAATGTCCAGTGGCCATCAATATCAATGTCTAACCCCATATAGAAGTTGACATTTGGAGGTGGATGGGAACTAGCTTTAGGAATCTAAAGACCTGAGGTTTTGTCCCAGCTCTGTCTTGGCTTCTGATCAGAAGACAGTGAATCTCTCTGGGTTCTCAGTTCCTTCATTTGCAGGGGAAAAAGTAAGTGGATCCTCTTTTCTTTATAGTTTGCGGGGAGGGGATTTGAATCAATATCAGAACAATGCACTTTATTGCCAGTTACAATGAATGTAAGAAAGTTTTTAAAATGTCCCTTAAGCCCTAACCGGTTTGGCTCAGTGGATGGAGCGTCAGTCTGCAGACTGAATGGTCCCAGGTTCGATTCCGGTCAAGGGCATGTACCTTGGTTGTGGGCACATCCCCAGTAGGAGGTGTGCAGGAGGCAGCTGGTCGATGTTTCTCTCTCATTGATGTTTCTATCCCTCTCCCTTCCTCTCTGTAAAAAATCAATAAAATATATATTTTTAAATGTCCCTTAAGGCAGAGAGGGGCCATGTACTCTTAGTGTAATAAGGCTAGTGGTGTCAATTCACACAAAAATAGAGTGAAGCTCTAACCAGTTTGGCTCAGTGGATAGAGCATTGGCCTGCAGACTGAAAGGTCCCAGGTTCGATTCCAGTCAAGGGCATGTACCTTGGTTGTGGGCACATCCCCGGTAGGAGGTGTACAGGAGGCAGCTGATGGATGTTTCTCTCTCATTGATGTTTCTAACTCTCTATCCCTCTCCCTTCCTCTCTGTAAAAAATCAATAAAATATATTTTAAAAAATTATTTAAAAAATAGAGTGAATGTTATATAAATAGTGGAAATACGAAATTTTCACGTAGGAAACATAGGTGGCATTGGAAGGAAATTAGTAATATTTGGAGTGGTTAATTGTGTTTAATTTGGAAGTAAACAAGCCACAAACCTCAGTGAAATTCTCTCCTAGTTTTCCTCTCACCTGTGGGACCAGAGCTGCCCTTTCTCCCTTTTTGACTTCTCTGACCAGCTGTCACTGGGACCAGAGGCCCACCTCTTCCCTCTGCAGAACCAGTAAAAACTGGCCAGAACAATAAAGACATTGACTTGCAGAGAACATTGAGGCCTCAAGACTTACAGACAAATGAGAAGTAGGTGGTGGATTGGGCTTGGTTATTTGTGTAGGGTGGGATGGTATATCTGGGGAAAAACTTGGAGAACACTTGGGCAGTGAGGCTTCCCTCCATGCATAGCACTAACAGATGAGAGAGTTCAGTCCTGGGCACAAGGCCTAATTCTGTGTCCATTTCTGTAGCCTTCTCCAGAAACAGTCACTGGAATCTTCAGTGAAGAACTGCTTAGAAGCTGATTTTCAGTCAGGATAGCCCAGGCTGTGCTGTGACAACATGGAAGCCCAAATTTCAGTGATATAAAAGACATTTTTTTCTTATGCCTGGCCCTGCTCCAAGTTCTTCTCACTCTTGGATCCAGGTTGAAGGAGCAAGCACTAACTGGAACGTTGGCTGGTCACCAGGGCAGGGGAATGAGAACATGGGGAAATATGCATTGGCTCTTAAAGCTTCCCCATCCCTTCTGCTCACACTTCATCGGCTGCAGCAAATCCCACGTTCAAGGGGGCAGAGGAACAACAGTTCTGTCATGTGCCAGAGGGAACAATAACCAGGACCTTTGAATAGTCTTATCTACTACCATCGGTCAATAGGAATGCCCAGAAATATCTCAACTTGAACAGTGAAATTCTCTAGTCTTCTTTGAATTGTCCATCCTTGCAGAAATGCTATGTATTAGTGCTTAGAATCACTCCTCTCTCTTTTTAGTACCTGCATACTATTTATTTGTCTGGGCATGTCATCATTTACTTAGCCATGAGAGTTTGTTTTAAAATCTCTTCTTCTTTTTCTTTTTTGTTAATCCACACCCGAGGATATGTTTATTGACTTGAGAGAGTGAGAAAGAAATATCTGATCTGCTATCTCTCACATATGCCCTGATCAGGCATTGAACCTGAGAACTTTGTTGTACTGGATGAAGCTCCAACCAACTAAGCCACACTGGCCAGGACTAAAAATCTCTCCTTTGTAAAATTGGAAATGGATACTTCCCTTCAAGTGTAGTTGTTTCCAAAACATAATCCTTTCTGGCTACAAAACGCTTCATTTACTTTAGTTCTGACAAAGTCAGCTTTCCATATATAGTTATATTGGTCTTACTTCCATCCTTAGAGGAATTTAGCCCTCAGTTCCTGCTAAGTGGGCAGGAAGAATGTAGCACATATACTATAATTATTTTGTTCCACCCCAATTGCTGATATACATTAGTTAGCCAAACATACTCCTACTGAATTCTAGGAGAGTAAATCATGTTTACATTGGCATACATAAAGTAAATGGTGCAATGCAGGAATTGTTCAGGGAATAGTTCCTGCTTGCTATTACTTCACTGCAATAAAGTCATGGGTCTTTGGACCAGTGCAGGCCTGGATTCACCAGACTGTTGTTATCGCTAGCATCTGGTTAGGATTTCACAAGTCCCATCCATCTGCCTGAACTAGGATTGCCAGAAAAAAACATGTTAGACTTAAGATTCCATTACAGGCTAATCCTAATGATGAGCCTGAATACCTTGACTTGAACAAAGAAGCATAGAATATGCTAATAAAAGCACTTACAAGTTAAGGAATCTTGTCTTCTAGGACTAGTTCTGACACTAATTAGCTTCAAGACATTAAACAAGACCTCAGTGTCCTCAATTCCAAATCTGAAGGTTTTATCTGAGTTAAATGATAAAAGGTACCGTCCACAGCGGCGATACATAATTGGTATTACTATGATGTGTCTGGTAGGTACTAGAACTTCAGTGTACTGAGGCTGGTCATATCACCTGGCAAATTGGGTGGGCTACCACTACCATTCAGGCAATGGGCTATCTAAAGTTAGAACTTAAAGTAGACAAGCCAATTAAAACGTTTAAAAAAATTTTTTTAGTTTGCATGAAATCAATTTAGGTATATAGTCATGATACTTTATAAGTCTGTTTCCCTGAGGTAAGTAGGTCAAACAGTTTGCTCCATAATTTGTGAAATATAATATGGACAGATAAGTTTTTACTATTTTTTGGGGTGTTCTGGGGTGGGTTCAGGCATGTAGAAAGCATTAAGCCTTAATGATTAAGGAGAAAGCAGGTATGAAAGAGAAAAGACTTCAATAAAATAAAGTCTTTGTTTATTAATAAATTCTGAGTTTTTAAATACATAGTTGTCAATTTAAAATGAACATTTTAACAAAATTACATTATGTGTGTATATACATATAATACACACATGCACACACAGATGTATAGCACATTGAGAATCAAGAATCAGTTATCACTTAAATACTGAGGAAAATATTTCCTCAACCAATGATCTGAATCACCTCGTGCTCTTGTTAAAAATAGCCTAGTGGTCTGAATCACCTCTGCTCTTGTTAAAAATAGATTACCTGGGGCTCCCTTCTGACCCGAAGAATTACTATCTTTAGGGGAGGTTTATGAGAATCTGTATTTTAAACAAAGATCTAGGTGATTCTTCTCATCAGGAAGTTTGGAAAACTCACCAGGACTGATTTGCTGTACCCCGTTCTAAATAGTGATGCAGAGCAGAGAATTAAAATGAAAAGGTTTCTTTAATATTTTTTCCTAGAGGCCCAGTGTTTCTAGTTGTTTAGGCCAAAAATCTTGGAACCCGCTGTCTCCTCACTCTTTTATCATTAGTCCAACTCATTAGCAAAACTTATTTGCTCTGTATTTAAAATATACCCAGAATCCATCACTTCTCATAAACTCCTCTGCTAACTCCTTCACCCAAGCCAACAGGATGTGTTTTATGGATTCTACATAGTTTCTTCTATCAGGATAGGCTAAACTATGGTGTTGTCACAGTGACCATCTGTCTCAGTATGTTCAGCACGCTGTAACAAAATACCAAAATACCATAGATTGGGTGGCAAAAGGATGACTTTTGTAATAGCAATCGTTTCAAAGCCAGAGCAGTGATGTCATACTTATTTGATGCTTAGAGCGCATAGAGAAGAGACTGTGTCACTATGGCCAGGCCAGTGTTACTCTCCTCTCACAGGGCATTCTGTCACCTGCAGAAAATGCTATTCCCTAACTAAGGTGCTGCACATAAAGTTAGGGCATGGTATGTAGTAAGGACTCAGAAAATGGTAGGTATTACTAGCAAAGTTGGATTGAAACCTAGATTCTTAGTTTTCTCTATTATCACTTCATTGTGGGCCATCCTGAACATCCCATTTAGAGCTGTTCACAGGGTCAGACCTTTCAACAACTATTTTAGAATGTCCATTAGCCCTACCAAAAGCTAAGCATTAGCTACAAAAATTCCTCCAAAAATTGGTTATTTGGGGATTGATGGCCAAGTGAAAAAGTTGTAAAATACATCTTTTTCTTGTTCTATTCCTCAATAAAATATATTTTATTCCATTTGCAGTAGAATTTACTAGGTATAAAAATGATACTCTCGCAATAAAAAAAGTTATAGAATAACAACATTTAAAAAATATATATTTTATTGATTTTTCACAGAGAGGAAGAGAGAGGGATAGAGAGCCAGAAACATCGATGAGAGAGAAACATCTATCAGCTGCCTTGTGCACACTCCCCACTGGGGATGTGCCCACAACCAAGGTACATGCCCTTGACTGGAATCGAACCTGGGACCCTTGAGTTCGAAGGCCGATGCTTTATCCACTGAGCCAAACTGGTCAGGGCTAGAATAACTGTACTGCTTATTTTGAAACCTGCTAAGAGAGTAGAGCTTAAAAATTCTCATTACAAGGAAAATGTTTTATAACCATGTATACTGACATACTAACTAGATGTACTGTGGTGATCATTTTGCAACATATGCAAATATTGAGTCATTATATTGTACACCTGAACTAATAAAATGTGTCAATTATACCTCAATTAAAAGACATTTCCTCTTAGGTTGGTATCACACCAGTTTATGAGTTATATTGAGTATTTCATACCTGAAATTCTATTTTTCCCAGCTGTATGGAGGAATAATATTGGTGTACAAAAAAACTGCATATACTAGTAATCTTCTATAATAAAAGTGAAACATGCAAATGTGACCGTTACCACCAGCCAATCAGAGTGGCTGTATGCAAATTAACCCAGCCAAGATGGAGGCCAACAGCCACGGAACTAGAACAAACCAAAGGGTTCTGTTGCAACTGCCTGCCTATGCTGGCAGTTGGAAGTGGCACCAGGGCACCAGGGCACCAGGAAGTGGGAAAGCAAGGTGGCGGGCCGGGGAGCGGGTAAGAGGTGGCAGGGGGTC
>PVJC01038764.1:0-16601 GCA_004026665.1 Murina feae | reverse complement strand
GGAAGGAAGGAAGGAAGGAAGGAAGGAAGGAAGGAAAGAAGGAAGAAAGAAAGGTCATATCCTATGAAAGACACATCTTGAAAATGCCTAAAAAAAGTTGTCATTTTTTCATGGTGAAGGGACTGGAGTCCGTGTTAATGAAAACACCTTGGTGGCTGCGGTGACTGGCAGTGGCTGTAGCAATGGAATGATGGGGTTGGTGGCTTCCCCTGCTTAGCCTGGTCACCTCTCACAAAGGGAGGCCAGACTTTGGCTTAGGCCCGCTCCTCATGGAGAGCAGGGAGTGGACCTAAATCATCAGTGGGACTTCCCCTGAGGGCTCCCAATATGTGAAAGGGGGCAGGCTAGGCTGAGGAATCCACAACCCCCAGTGCATGAATTTCGTGCACTGGGCCCCTAGTTATTACATAAAATGAATTAAGTGAAAATATATTTGAATCTAATTGTGGCTCGGTGTTTACAGACAGGTAAATAAATTTTGAGAGGACAAACAGGGACATAGGCTGGGCTTAGTTCACATTTCACTATGAAGATAAGTGATGAACAATAAGTGATTGCTTTTGTGCTTCAGAACAGACAATATAGATACAGGAAAAGAAAGATGAAGAAACAGAAAGAAAATTATGGAAGAGAATGACAATTAAAATATATTTGTAAACAAATGAAAAAGGAAGAGAGAGGAGAGAAATGAGGTAGGTAGAAGAGTGAACAGAAATAATGAAAAAAACCTCATTTCAATGCCTAGTTTGCATCTATTCTGACACATGTTCTCATATTACATCCATATTTAATTATCGTATTACATCCGTATTTGATTATCATATTACATCCATAATGTAATTTCCTTATTTGATTATCTGCGGTAGCGTTAACTGTCCCTTTGGAAAAAAATAGGCAACTATGTTGTTGTTTTTTTAGGATATTCCCACTAGGCTTCCACAATGATTTCAATTATAACCACAAGCTATAATTCATGTGGTATAAAACATATATTTACCTTAAAGGTCCAACAGAGAAAATCTTCACAGATAAAATTATAAATTGTTCAACAACAGCTATGTTTTATCATTTCTGGAGATTTGACCATAATGTTCTCTGTTGGAGAGTGGTTGAAGTGCACGAGTGGCTGACCCATGAATTACTGCCCAGATCCTTTACTCTAAGTGATTTTCCCCTAAGTGTTCAATATGTCTACCGGTATTAAAAAATATATAGTAAAGACAAAGTCTTTCATCCTTTGTACTATACTCCAGATTTGAGCTTTCACTAAGCTATATTCTTTCATGATATATCACAGAAGTAGTGACCCGAAGCATAGGAAAAGATCTGAATATGAGTTCCAATTCTTCCTCTCATTAACTACAGACTTAGAAATTTAATAGTTCTGTAAAATGACAATAGTAAGAACTATCTTGTGGTATTGTTTTGAAGATTAACGAGTTAAAGAACATACAATTAGCATAGTGAAGTACAAATAAGTGTTTAATATATATGAACCATTGTTTATTTGTTTTCTTGAAGGTACTCTGTATTCCTCACCTCACCTTAATAGATTGCTTCCTAAGTTCTATACTCTGGCCAGATCATTACATTTTCTCAAAGACAGTGATCCCTTTTCAGTTTTGTAGAATTGCTGGCAGAAGACAGGATTCAGTTTGTGTTCAGTATTTGGAAAAAATAGTCAAAATGTAAGGAAGTTTTCTATATAATACTTTAATATCTCCAACATTATCGGTTTCAGTTTATGCTTAAATTATTGCAGTAGTTAATAATATGAACTCAAATAGAACTTAACACTTAAAATTGTCCACTCATACTATTATTATTTTTCAATATTAGTTTTATGAAGATAAAGATAATTATAAATTCACACGTGATTGTAATAAATAGCAAAGATCTATATACCTTTTACTCAGTTTCCCCCAATGTAACATTTTATAAAACTACAGTACAAGATATTGGTATTGATATAGTTTATCCATCATATTTAAGTTTCTTCAGTTTTACTTGTACTCACATGTATGTATGTTTGCATGTGTATTTGCTCACATGTTAGTTTATTGAGTTTGAGGCAATTTTAGCATCTGTGTAGGTTTTTGTATCTGGCACTACAGCCAAGTTACTAAACAGTTAAATCACCATGAGGATTATTTGTGTTAACTTTGGCTAACTACAACCCACCTTCCCTCTGAGTATACTCCCTTCCTAGAAGCCAATTCTTTATTTGGAAAATTTATCATTGTTTCTTATTCCTATATTAGTCATATTTTTTACATAAAAGAGTTGATTGTGGACATATATAAATAAAGACTCTTCTCCGTTAGAAATCTAGCCAGAGGGTAGATTATTACACTCATGCATTAGTAATTTTTTTCTAGTTTACCATAAATAATATTTAGCTCTGCAATATATGTAAAATAATTACATGGTTCCTGACACATGGTAAGCACTTATTAAATGCTCTTTACTTTTGTACCCATCATCATCATATTATTATCATAAATAATAAATATTAGATATAGTTTATACTTGTACTTTCTTGAACATATTATTACCTTTCACGCCACTATACCTTTGCTTTCTCTGGCATATCTGCTTGCCATTATTCAGTGTTATAATTGTTATCCTTAAGACCTACTTTTTAGAAGCCCTTTTTGAACCATACCCTTGCTCACTGTAGTGAATGGCATCAGGCAGAGTCCAGATCCATTCCTCAGAATAGACTCACGTATTTCCCAGCTGCTGAGCTTGTTAGCTTCTAATAGTCTTCAGTGGTGCCCTTTTTAAGGCTTTGCTCTCTGCTACAGAATGTTGTTTTGCTTTAGGTCATACTACACCCTTCCAAGAGCAAACCATATCCAGTTAATGGTCAATTCAAGGGCGAGGGTATAAAGTCCAGGTTCCCTCTCCCTAAAAGCAGCTAATTTTCAAGGACTTGAGAGCTCTGCAGCATCAGAGCTCCCCATGGGATCAGCCAAAGCCTTTCTTGAGACTGTGTCATACCTCTTCCCTATGTTCTTTTGTTCTCCAAGAGGTTACTCACCAGCAAACTTATTGTTCTCAGATATCAATTTAAAAATTTACCTCCTAAGGACCCAACCCATAAAATCCCATTCTCTGTCATTCCTGAGTGTTTTTAATCTGTGTTTTTCAAATATTCCTGGAAAAACATAGAATTTGGATTTTATAAAAACTAATATTTTCTCCAAGAGTATTAAGTTAATCACATTTGCTCTGTCTTCAACATTTTTGCTCAGACAACATTCATTCTATCATTCAACATATATTTATTAAGAAATTACTGCACACCAAGCACTCTATCAGATTTTGAGGATACAATGGTGAAGAAGATCAATGCTGTACATGTTTTCACAAAGATTATTGTCCATTGGGAAACACATATATTTTAAAAAGTAAAAGGTACACATAACCTTGTTTTCCTTTTTGTGTTGTCTTTTCTATGTTGGCTAGTTTGAGCTACAGTTCTTATCCTTTGTTCTCTGCCAAGAAGAAAAATTCCCTATATCCAAAGGTAGAAATAATCATTGCCCCAAGTAAAACAAGGCAGTGAAGACTCATCTTACCAGAAATTAATAAAGACACTATCATTAATTTTCAGGCTGTCAGCATAATAGTTTTCAAACTCGATATTCTTGAATTCCTAGCTACATCTCTGTGTCAGATATCTTAAAAATAAGGATGGTTTGCCTGCTTTTATATGTGGCTTTTCTGAGTCTTCTGTCTTTGATATCCTTTTAGCATTAAAGAGATTGATATTAAAAATTCCCTTAACCGTGATATCGAACTGATAGTTAGAAAATCTCTCACAACTAAGCATGCTGTAGCTCTGGTGATTGCAGTGGATTATTTTTATCCAAGAATGAAACCAGATGTAAATAATGAGGAAACCGATAGAGTAATTACAAGAAGTACCCATGAAGAAGGGGTGCCAGAGAGCAATATCCCTTGGAATGTTACGAGATGGAAAACTTTGTATTTACCATTATTTTTCTTAGGGGGAATTGTATTTATGGTTGAAAGGAAAATGCTTGGGGGGAAAAAACACTTGAAAGAGGGAACATGACACTCAATAGGCATGCTGATATAACAGTGTATAGTCACCAATGTGCCTTCCTAGGAGTGCAGGCATAGTCCACTACATGCATTTATTTTAGTAAGCAGAATCTGCAAATGTGGGAGCAGGGTTAATTTCTTTTCTAGTTGGTCTCCTTGTCAATCCTTTCCCACATACCACTGAAGTAAGGCAAAACAGTCAATAAATAATAAAGGGTTGTGGCTGGAAGGAACAACATATCTTGGCCAGAATCTGCATGAGACATCTACAAGCACCTGGTAGCAGCTCCTTTTGCATCTGCAATATTCATACTGACCAGAGGGCTGGAGGTTAACTTATATCCCAGTTTTCCCTGGTATCCTTCAGAAACAGGAGCGATGAGTGAGGCATATAGCATTACTTCCTTCAGAACTTCTAATTTAGTGAGAATAATAAGAAAGGAGAGGATATGAGAAAACACACAGCTTCATCATGCTTCATGTAATAACCCCATGTCTTTCTAAAAGAAAGTTGAGGTGGATATGACACTTATGAACAAGTATGTGGTCTAATAGCACATCCATCTCAGGTGAAAAGGCCTCATAACTTGTATAAAAAGATGTACCATCAAGTATTAAATGCATTTTAAAGTATCATGGAACACTTAAATTTCATAAAATGCTTGAAAGTATTTATTATTCACTTAAAACTGAACATTCAGTGAAATAACCAGTCTTTAATTTCATAGTTGGCATTGGGAAATTTGAATATTTATGATCTTATTTCTCCTTGTTTTGTACAATATCCATGTGGTGAAAAATTGACTTGTGTACAATGAAGAAAATTATTTTTAGTAAAAATATTTTATAATTTGTGAAATTACTGTAAGTCTTAAGATATATCTTTTATTTAGATGTTTATGGTTATTATGATTAAAAATGTAAAATCTACTAAACTATAAACTTTTCACTAGTGAGATAGGGGCTATGTTACAACACAAAATGTAACGTTTTATAACCATTAATAACAGATGGCAATAATGGTTTTCTACAGACAATCTCTTTGAACTTATTAAATTCTAGAGTCCCAGTGCATGGATTCGTGCACCAGTAGAGTCCCTTGGCCTGGCCTACACCCTCTCACAATCTGGGACCCCTTGGGGGATGTCAGATTGCTGGTTTTGGCCCAATCTCTGCAGGCCAGGCTGAGAGACCCCCACCAGTGCAGGAATCCATGCATCAGGCTCTGAGATTCATCAGTCTGTTGCATGTTTCCATGCCTGTGTGTCTTCCCACTGGTAGGCAGTGTACATCATAGCCAATAGTCGAACAGTCAAATGGTCACTTAGGATTATATATATATATATATATATATATATATATATATATATAGGCACTCTCTGTATTCTGTCACTTATTATGATTGATCTCTCCTTTATGCATTTTTGGTATTGTATTGTCAAAGTGGCTAAATTCAAGAGAATAATACTATTCTCTGTACTGGTATAACTGACTAGATTTTGAAAAGCCACATGAATGTTTTATAAATTTTCTTGGTGTCCTGAGTTAATTTGATAAGAAACTGTTATTAAGGCTGGTAATGATACAATAGGGGTTCAGGATGGAAGCCAGCATAGCCAGAGTAATCAGAATTGATTTCAGTGCTTCCAGAGACCCTGCCTGAGACTTGGACCAGATAGAAGATTCTCATAATTCTCCTAGCTATGGATGAGTTCTCTCATTATTTCTATATTTAACTCCCAATGTAAAGGGCACACAGAAGGCCTTTTCTAGGTCCCCTAGTCATGATTAAACAGTTTTTATTATTTGTTTTGGGCTCTGCTACATTCCATAAAGTTTGAAGATCCTACTCTCTCTGTTCTTAAGGATTTTTAGCTTCAACTGAAAATTATATTTCCAAATGTAATGACTTAAAAACACTGAACTACAGACCTGGAAGAACCTTTGATATCATCATAAGGGGATGATTTTTAAGAAACTGCTTTCTTTTTCAAAATATCGTAATATTTTCAAACTATGATCACCACAAAGAAAGTTTTCAGTAAAGGCAAAGTCTTCCTCAACATCAGCACTATAAGAAAACTCATTCACTATATCATGCAGCTTTTTATACTAAAGCATTTTTCTCTAAGAGTCCTATAAATACACTCAAGCAATGTGTTTCTTCTTACTAAATCCCTGAGTGATGCTATATGAGATAAAATGAAGTGTAAACAATTTCATAAAGTAACACTACTCCAGTTATTATTGGATCACATAGAAGAGCATAAATGTGAAAATCTATAAAATGCTGATATAGTTATCTATACTAATAAAAGGGTAATATGCTAATTAGACCAGATGTCTTTCTGATGACCTTCTGGACATTCTTCCTGACAAAGCTGCTGCAGCTGTGAAGGACTGGAGAGAGGAAACAGGACCTTCACAGCTACCATGTGCTGGAAGTCCCACCTCTGCACTTGAGCTTCACAGGAAACACCTTTTCTGACTGCTTATTGGCTAAGCTTGCAGTACGCCACTCACTTGGGTAATAAGAATCCAAGAAGGTGATCTAGGGTTTTTCCACCTCACTCCTGGAGAAAAACATGGAAGTCTGATGCTGGAGGGAGTAACAAATGTCATATCCTGCCCTAGCCAGTTTGGGTCAGTGGATAGAGCCTCAGCCTGCAGATCACAGGGTCTTGGCTCAATTCTGTTCAAGGGCACATACCTAGGTTGCAGGCTCCACCCTGGCTGGGGCACAGATCTGGGATCATGCAGGAAGCAACCAATCAAAGTATCCCTCTTACATTGATGTTCCTCTCTATCTTCCCCTATCTATTCCATGCTCTCTAAAAATCAATGGAAAAATATCCTCAGGTGAGGATAAAAAAAAAAAAAAAGAAATGTCATATTCTATGAAAGAGACATCTTAAAAATGCCTAAATAAAGTTGTCATTTTTTCATGGTGAAGGGACTGGAGTCCATGTTGATGAAAACACCTTGGTGGCTGGGAGGGCCTGAGGACAGCTGAGGAGGCAGGCAGTGGCAGCAGTAGCAGCAGGGTGATGGAGGCGGCACCTTCCCCTGAATGGCCAGTTGCCTCCTACGGAGCTGGCTTAAGCTGTCAGTAAGACATCTCCTGAGGGCTCTGGGACTCTGAGAAGGAGCAGGCTGGGCTGAGGGATTCCCTCCCCCTCCAGTCATGAATTTTCGTACACCAGGACTCTAGTATATAATTTTAAAGTTATAATAAAGAATCTTACAGAATGCAGCATGTGATATATCTTTTATTTTTTTTTTAATTTTTTAAATCTTTATTGTTCATATTATTACAGTTCCTCTTTTTTCCCCCCATAGCTCCCCTCCTCCAGTTCCGACTCCACCCTCTGCCCTTATCCTCCCCCCCACTGTCCTCATCCATAGGTGCACGATTTTTGTCCAGTCTCTTCCCACACCCCCAAAACCCCTTTCCCCCTATGAATTGTCTATCCATATCTTTTAGATAGAATGGGCCTCTCATAATGTTCTTAGCTTTTACTTTCATAGTCAAATATTTTCTGCTTTCTACTCTTAGTAAATCATCTAATCTAATAAAAGCATAATATTAATTGTAATTGGGCATTTTCCTGCCAAATCGCGTCATAACGGGAAAAAGAAATCCAATAATGGTCTGACTTTGCAAAGTCTATCTGAGATGTCTTGCACATTTTCGTTGTTGTTGAAATGCCAGGCCCTCCATATTTGATGGAATCTGTCTCTACTCATCGTTTTTGGAAAAAACTCGTTTCCTGCGCTTTGGTGTAAAAAGCAATATGAAGAGTTTACTCGTTTCCCGCAAAAAATGTGTTAAAATTGACCATTTCTTCGGGACGCCTAAGCCACGCCCATCAGCCAATCAGATCAACTGTATGCAAATTAGCCCAGGCAAGATGGCAGAGGCTGCAACCCCGGGTCCAGCAGGGCAGATGGAAGACCTCTGCCTCAGGATCCAGGCTGCAGCTGCAGGGCAGCAGGAGCGAGCCAGCTAGTAAGCCCTTCTCATCTGCCCCCCCTCCCCCTGAGCCCACGCTGAAGGGGCAGGACCAGCCGGCCGGCCCAGAGGCTGTGGCCTGCAAAGTGCCCGATGGCCAGGGTGCTTTGCAGGTGGAAACCGAGGGGTGGGACCAGCACTGCTATCCAGGGGAGACAGAAGTTGTGCCATTGGGGTCCCCGAATGGAGGGGTGGATGGTCCAGAAGTGGATGTGCTCCTGCTTTGGAGCTGCAGTGCCGGGGCTGCATGGGCAGCTGCCACCTGGCTGGGGCTCAGCCCTGAGCTGGGGGTTAATGCCCCCTCACCATGGAAGCTTTAAGGAGGGAAGGAGGGCTGCTCCCTCTGTCTCTCACACACACACCGCCTCCTGGGCCCACTCTCTCCCTGGCTCCATTTTCTCTGCCACAGGGGCAGGAGTCTCCTGTGAGAGGCCCTGTCTCCCTTCAGAGCTGGGGTGAACCCGCGGGAGCCAGGAGATGGAGAGATGGACAGGGGGAGGGCGGAGGGAGCATCAGCCAGGGAGAGTTTGGGAGAAGTAACCAGGTGGGGGAGGGGTGAAATAGGATGGAGGGAAGAACTTCATAAAAGAGTCAGTGGACAGCAGAGTTAAAAAAAGAGGATGTATGAGGGAACTGTAGGGCCTATAATGAAAACCAAGTATAGTTGTGTACTGGAGACAGATTTTAAAAGAAGTCAGAAAAGAAAAAAAGATAAATGATAGTGGATAATTAGGCAAATAGATAGATAGGTATTAAAATAGTGGCAGTAAGTAGAGAAGAATGTATGGTAAAGGTAGGATGAGAGAAAAAGAGGGAGGGAAGAAAAGTTATAAATGGGGAGCTGGTAAAGCTTAAAAGAAGAATGGGAAGAAGGAAGGAATGGGGGAGGGAGCAAAGCAGGTCAGAGGGAGGAAGGGAAGAAAAAAATTAAGGTGGGAAGGAAGGAAAAGGGGAGGGTGGGCAGGGGTAAAGATAAAGGAAAGAAGGAATGTGGGAAGGGAAGGAGGGTTGTAGAAAAATGGGAAGAAGGATAATGGAACAGAAGTAGGAAATAAGGAGAAAAGAAAAATTTATAGATGATGAGTCAGTAGGAAAAGTGTTACATAAAGGAGAAAAATTGTGTGAGAGGAAGAAGCCAATAAGGAAGTCAAATACAATTGTGCGTGAAGGAGATAAGATTAAAAAAGAAAGCTAATAGGGGTGACAAGGCTGGCAGGAGAGGGCAATTAGGGGGATCAGGCAGGCAGAGTGGTTAGGGCAGGCAGGCAGGTTAGTGGTTAAGAACCAGAGGTCCTGGATTGTGAAAGTCCCCAAGAACTCCATATTGGAGAGGGTGCAGGTCGGGCTAAGGGACCGCCCCCCACCCCTGTGCACGAATTTTGTGCACCGGGCCCCTAGTTTCTTTTATAATTATCAGAAACAACAACATTGTCAAGTTCCTGTACCCCACCTTCTTGTCATTGCATTTTTAACTACTCTATAAATGTTGTATCACTTTGTTTATAGATAATATAAATGCTTTCCTTTAGCTTTTATCTCTCTGATATTTTCTAAATGACTCTACATGTAATAGAAAGATTTCTAGAATTAGAGTGAGACTATGCAAACTAAATTCTGTTTCAACTACGGTTTGAGAGAGCATGGGCAATTCATTTATACCTAGAGTTTTAGTAACCTTGTGTATAAAATGGAGATGGTGCCCTGGCTTGTCTGGCTCAATGGATGGAGTGTTGGCCTGTGAACTCAGGGGTCCCAGGTTCGATTCCGGTCAAGGGCATGTACTTTGCTTGCAGGCACATCCCCAGTGGGAGGTGTGCAGGAGGCGGCTGATCAATGTTTCTAACTCTCTATTCCTCTCCCTTCCTCTCTGTAAAAAAATCAATAAAATATATTTAAAAAATAAATAAATAAAACCAAGATGATATTTACCTTATGAAATGTTACATTAAAATGTAAAACTCATATGTGTAAATAATTTGTACAAAAACATACTAAAATGATATATACAAAAACATATAATCTAAGTATGTCTTATAATAATTCTGATATCAGGCCTTTGCTCTGTTGCCCAATTAAAGATGTCATCCACTGTGTGATACCATTTCCCTCAAAGTTATCATACAAATCAAGGAATTATAAAATATATGCAGCTGAGAAAATGTTATTTAAAGTCACAATTGACACAGACATGTTGACTTCCTAAGATTTCAGCAGAGTCCACTTTCAAATGTGTGCCCCTTTGTTAAGAAAAAAATCTCAATAGACTACTGTGAACACAATAGCAGAAATCTGGGAGTCCATAAAAAGAATTAATTTGTGCAATGAAATATCAACTTTTAGCTGCCAAAATTGTCCAGGAAAAAGATAGTTTGAACATCAGTATGTCACACAATGGCTTACACAAAAGTTGAGATACAAAGGAAAGATTCAGAATCAAAGAATCAAAAAAAAAATGAAGCCAAAGATGGAGAAGATAAACATAAGATACCAAAGATCATCAAGGATTATCATCCAGGATGACTATAAACATGGGATTTTATACTGAGTGAAATATCACTGGTTTTGTTTAAATATTAAAGTTTACAGTCACTTAAACAGACTGGAGCACACAGGGTACATTGGCAGTGGACTCTTAGGTCACATTGGACTCTATCAGTAAGGAGATTTATCGTGTTTTTTTTTTTCCATTTCTATAGTACCACATTGAAATGAATGCTAAGAAATATATGTTTTGAAAACATAACACCATGTAAAGATAAATATTTAAATTAATAATAAAGATGTCATCCATATGTAGGATTATGCATAACCATTCAGTTAGGTAAAAATGTAATTTCTAATACCAAAACTGGCAAAGAAATCATTAGACAATTGGAAGGTGGGCAGTGGCAGCAGCAGCAGGGTGATGGGGGTGGCACCTTCACTGATTGGTCAGTCGCCTCCTGCAGAGTGGGCCTACGCCGTCAGTAGGACATCCCATGAGGGCTCTGCCATTTTGATAAAAAATCTTACTTTTATATCCAAGAGATGAGATTTATTTTTTGTCAATGTATCCTACAGTGAAAATTTTTAGATATTGGTAAAGGTCATATTTTTATGAAATTATTGTTTCTTAATTGATGGATCTTGTAATTTTTTTCATTTACATGAGCAATATATTTTAAAAAACCTTATTTAGGAAAATAAATACAACCGATAATTTATATTTAATTTTAATATTTAAAAATTGAGTTTAGAGAATGAAAGCATTGAAACTAACTTTTCCTCACATAAAATATTTAAAGTTACTTTTTATTCATAGTATTAAAAATAAAAACCTTTTCAAATTACCTAATGTATAATAATCATCTTTTTGTTTTAGACATAAACTGTAAATATTAAATCGATTTTGTGACACTATTCTCCTTTGTCTTAATATATTTAATTCTAAAATCAATGGTCCTTGAGATGGGCAAACTCAAAATTTATAATATTTTTTCAATATTGCTTTTCATATCTCAAAATCTTTTCCAAATACTGGCTCACAACATACTTAGTATAAAAAGTAAATGTTGTCATTACCTTTCCCATTTTTATTTATTTACTAGAGCAGTGGTTCTCCACCTTGGCTGCACATTAGAATCATCTGGGAATCTTTTGAAAATCCTGATTTCTGGGCCTCATTCTCCGGAAATTCTGTTTCTTTGTTATGGGGTGGGGCCACAACATTAGTAACAAAGAAACAGAATTTCTGGAGGATGAGGCCCAGAAATCAGGATTTTTCAAAAGATTCCCATGTGATTCTAATGTGCAGCCAAGGTTGAAAACCATTGTACTAGAGGCTCGGTGCACAAATTTGTGCACCAGTGGGGTCCCTCAGCCTGGCCTGTGGGATTGGGCAGAAACAGGCTCTCTGACATCCCCCAAGGGGACACATATTTCAAGAGAGTGCAGACCAGGCCTAAGGACCCCACCAGTGCATGATTGAGGCCAGAGAGGGATGCAGGAGATTGGCCAGCCCGAGAGGGAACATGAGAGGGCTCCAGGGCATGTGCAGCCAATCTTGCTTAGTCCCAATCAACTGGACCCTAGCAGCAAGCTAACCTACCAGTCAGAACATCTGGCCCCTAGTGGCCAGTGCATGTCATAGTGACTTGTCAGCCAGCCAACTATCTGCCCCCTTGTGGTCAGTGCACAATATAGTAAGTGGTTGAGCAGCTTTAGCATATCATTAGCATATTATGCTGTGATCAGTGGAACAAACAACCAGATAACCAGGCACTTAGCATTTTAGGCTTTTATTATATAGGATTTGTTTATTTATTATATTTCTCTCTTTTTCTTTAAATTTATCTTTATTGTTGATATTGTTACAAATGCCCCCTTTTTTCACTTTTGACCTCCTTCTAGACTTCACCCCAGGCCTTCACCACACTATTGTCTGTGTCCTTGGGTCATCCATATATGCATATACATTTTTTTGTTTAATCTCTAACCACCCACCTACACACTCCTGCCTTCCTTCTGATATTCGACAGTCAGTTTCATACTTTTAGGTCTCTAGATCTATTTTGTTCATTAGATTTCACCCATGAGTGAGATCCTGTGATACCTGTGTTACTCTGACTGGCTTATTTTGTTTAGCATAACATTCTCCGGGTCCCTCCATGCTGTCTCAAAGGGTAAGAGATCTTTTATCTTATAGCTGCATAATAAAGTTGGATCTTATAGAGATTAAGTGATATTTCAAATACTTACTTTTCAAATTTCATTGGGTTTATGCCACAAGATTCCTACTATTATTTCTTATTAAGTTGCAATGCTAGTCAGTCTTACTGTAATGACCTATGATAAGAATCCTGTTTTGACAACATTCCAACTTCATTTTATAAGCTCCTATTTCTCAAAATTCAGATTCTAAAAAATATGAGGAAAATGATAACAATATAAACTTTCTACCTAAGTATTGGTACGTGACATTAACGATGCTAGAAACAGAAGTTATTTCTTCCCATATTCCCAATTTCCAACCCAGCATGTAAGGAGCTTGAAAATAGCCATTTTGTTTCAACAACAATTAAAAAACTGAATAAACTGAAAATAAACACCTCTTTTTAGATTCATCAGAGAATTGATGTTACGGGGCAAACTGCCACTCACAAAATTATAAAGATAGGCAGATACAAAGAAACACAACTTATGGGAAATGAAATCCATGAGCAGTTATTTCCATGGGAACCAGTACCAGTGTAGGCAAACCTAAACTATAAAGATCAATTGCTTGAGGCTCAATGTAGAGAAGTCCTGGAGTTAAAAACTACAGGAGGGCCCAGTTTTAGGGGATGTGCCCATATTTTTGTGAGTTTTACCTCTATAACCTCCCTATGTTCTCATAGTGAAGAACAGAGAGAAATCTCCTTGTGCTCTTAAGAGGGCAAAAGGAAAGTAACTCTTGAAATATGCCAGAGGGAAAAACAACAGATCTTACCTATAAAGGAGCAAAGAAAAGTATTACATCTGAATTCTTCTCAGAAACCCAGCAAGCAAGAAAAGAATGGAATGAAATATTTAAAGTTTGAGAGAAAAAAATCTACCAGCTAATAATTCTGTATCTTGTAAAATTATCCTTCAAAGGTGAAGGGAAATAAAGATTTTTCTCAGACAAACAAAAATTAAGGAAATTTGTAGCTAGCAGACTTGCCTTGCAAAAAAAGTTAAAAAGATATCTTCAGAGAGAAGAGAAAATAGGATAGATCAGAAACTTGGATATACATAGAGAAAGAATATTGGAAAAAGAATAAGAGAGAGTAAAATAAAACTTTTAATTTCTTACTAGTAACAGATCAAAAGGTAACAATTTGTTCAAAATAATAATAATAGTATCAATTTATTCAATTATTAGTGTTTATGTATCAGTGAAATAAATAATAGCAATAACAACAGCTGAAAGGGAGGACTTAAGAATACTTTATTATTAAGGTATTTGCTCTATTTGGGGAGTAATACTGTGTTATTTGAAATGGTCTTGGATCATTTGTAAATGTATGTTGCAAACTCTAAGGAAATTACTAAAAATATAATAAAAGAAGTATAATTAATATTTTAAGAAAGGAGATTAATACGTTAAGAAAGGAGATAAAAGGAGATTTATTTGTTTAAAATTCTGAGTGAAAACCACATAAGACAGAAAAATATCAAAAGACAATATAAGAAGGTAAACAAATAGAAAACAGCAACAAACATGGTCGATATTAATTCAATTATATCAATGATTATATTAAATATCAATGATCAAAATACAATTAAATGGCAAGATCAACAGAGTAAAATCAAGATAAACTATGTTACCTATAGGAAACTCACTTTAAATATAAATTCATATATAGATGAAAAATAAAGGTATATAGAAATATAGTAGTGCTAACACTAATTTTTAAAAAGCTGGAGTAGCTATATTAAATTAGGATAGAGTCAACTTCATAGCAAATAAAATTATGAGGGATAAAGAGGAACATGGCATATTAATAAATTGGTCAAGTTTTTAAGACAACAATTCTTAATGTGTATGCACTTAAAAAATGGGCATAAAAGTACTTAAGGTAAAAACCATTTATCCCTTTATTTCCAAAAATCCTCCTTTTCATTTCACTCTTAAAACTTTCTGCTTCACTAGCCTTTCAAATCATCGCTCTAATCAACTTATTCCCAGTTTAAAACTTAAATGACTCAGACACAAAATAGTAGCAGAATAGGCAGACATGTCCCAAGCCTTATCTGAGAGCAGATAGAAGCAGCAAATAAAAAGAATAACATTCACCCCAAATTGGCAAAGTAGACAGCTGGTGAGACAAATTGCAGCCAGGAAGGGCAGAGGATGCCTGGAGAACAGTAAAATCAGGGATCTGGGCTGGACAGAATTGTGAAACCTCCAATCCCAGAGGGTCAGAAGAAAACTAACTCTTGAAATATACCAGAGGGAAATCTGCCATGCCCCTTGGGTCAGGCGTAACATCTGGCTGTGGAAAGGAAGTCCATAGGGCTGCTGGCAGCAGGTGATTCTAGATCTAAAACCACAGCCACGAGAGAGTGGGCCCAGAGGGGGCAGCGCGAACAACTGCTCAAGCCATGCGGTGCCAGGAGGGGAGAAACTCACAATGGCACAGCTATTTTCCATCTTTTTGGTCTTTGCTTTTATTTGCTAAACCAAGTTCATAGGAACTTTAAAATACAAACTCCTGTGGCTGAGGTGTAAGTGGAAATGTAGACTTGTGGAGTCTAGGGAGAGGAAGGGGATCGGGGAGAGGTGGCCAAGAGTCTGGCACCGAGTCATATCTGATGTGTTGGACCTAGGCAGCCATTTTCACCTGAAGGGATAGCCCCTCCCTGCAGTCTCCAGGCAACCAATACAGCTACACCCAGACTACACCCTGAGTGGTACAAAGGATACAAAGAAATAAATTAGAATAGTCCTTAGAGTCCTTAGGGACTGGGCTAAAGAGAGGCCTTTCAGTTCCAGCAACAAGAAACTGAGAAGCAGCAGACAGTGGATCTTAAACCAGCCCTCATGGGGAATTAAAATTCAGTGGAAAAGAATGATACTTCACTTTTACATTTTTATTTTATTTAATTTTATTATCAGTTTGTTATCTCATTTTTTTATTTTCCTTTTTTCATTTTTTTCTTTATTTTTTTCATATTTTTATCATTCTATTTTTGTATTGTTTAAATTAATTTATTATTATTATTTTTCATCTCTTTTTCTTTTTATCCACTCATCCTCTTTCTACTTCCTCTATACTGAACTGAGATACTCCCCATAGTCATCAAATTCCATAACCTTACTTTCTGTATATAAGCTCAGCCTCTAAAGATTCCACACCCACCTTCTTTACTGGATATTTGATGTTTGTATGTTTTGGTTTACCTGTTTGTTCTCTGGTGTTTTCTCCATTTTCTTTTCATTTTTTCCCCTTTTTCTACTTTTTCTTTTCTCTCATCCCATTTTTTCTCTCTTTGGTAACATTTGTGCTCTCTTTTCTCTCCCCTAATTTTCTTTTCTCTGGTGTTCACTTATATTTGGGTTATTGGTGTTGTAAATGCATTCATGTTTTGTTCCCTTTGTGTTGTATCTTGTCCAGTTACATTTTATTCTGTTTGGACAATATGGTAGAAAGTGACCTACATAACCAGACACCCAGAGAAGAGACTCCATCCATGAATGGGCCAATAACACTCCAGACCCAACTACAGAAGCAGGAACAAGGCAGCAGTGAGGGAGAGCATATAAGTGAGTGAGGGAGAAAAGAGGAGTGTGTGGACATGTGGGGTGTGTATGTGAGTGTGAATGAGACACAGTTAGATCTCACAGGACCTTCAAGGGCAGGATGATTGCATTTGCCTGACCACATAGCCTCTGCTATCATTGTAAACAGTCCCAAAGCTGCCAGCACTTCTATACAGGCTGCATCTTTTTAAAGGGGAGAGCTGCTGTGACTGGGAGCCCAGCCTCACCTCCACCCAGGGTGCCTTTGGACAG